>JAHIAM010010998.1:0-14833 GCA_021605205.1 Aegilops longissima
TGTCACTAGTATGCCTCTACTTGACTAGCTCGTTAATCAAAGATGGTTATGTTTCTAACCATGAACAAGGGTTGTTATTTGATTAATGGGATCACATCATTGGTTGAATGATCGATTGACATGACCCATTCCATTAGCATAGCTTTTGATCGTATAGTTTGTTGCTAGTGCTTTTCTTCATGACTTATACATGTTCCTATGACTATGAGATTATGCAACTCCGTTTGCCGAGGAACACTTTGGGTGCTACCAAGCGTCCTGGCGTAAGCTGGGTGATTATAAAGGTACATTACAGGTGTCTCAGAAGGTACATGTTGGGTTGGCATATTTGAGATTAGGATTTGTCCTCCGATTGTCGGAGAGGTATCTCTGGGCCCTCTCGGTAATGCACATCACATAAGCCTTGCAAGCATTGCAACTAAATGTGTTAGTTGTGAGATGATGTATTACGGAGCGAGAAAAGACTTGCGATGCTTGAGATTGAACTAGGTATTGGATCAGAAGCGATCGAATCTCGGGCAAATAACATACCGATGACAAAGGAACAGCGTATGTTGTTATCGCGGTCCGGCCGATAAAGATCTTCGTAGAATATGTAGGAACCAATATGGGCATCCAGGTCCGCTATTGGTTATTGACGAGAGGTGTCTCGGTCATGTCTACATAGTTCTCGAACCCGTAAGTCCGCTTAACGTTTGATGGCAGTTATTATGAGTTTATATGATATTGATGTACGAAGGTTGTTGAGTCCGGATGAGATCACGGACATGGCGAGAGTCTCGAAATGGTCGAGACATAAAGATTGATATATTGGAAGCCTATGTTTGGACTCGGAATCCTCCGGGTGAAATTGGAATTTCTGCAGATGCAGGAGTTCGGAACCTCCAGGAATTCAATGGGCCTTGATGGGCCTTAGTGGGGAAGAAAGGGGGCCATATGCTGGCGCAGCCTTCCCCCTTCCTAGTCCTATTAGGATTAGGAGAGGGGTGGCGCCCTCTCTCCCTTTCCTTGGTCAAACCCTAGTTGGACTAGGATTGGGGGAGAATCCTACTCCGGTGGGAGTAGGACTCCCGAGCGCAGCCATAGGTGGCACCAGCCCCTCCCTTCCTCCTTTATATCTGAGGGGCAGGGGCACCCATGGCACACAAGTTGATCATTGAGATCGTTCCTTGGCGTGTGCGGTGCCCCTTCCACCAAACTACACCTCGAATATACGTTGCGGAGCTTAAGAAGAAAGCCTGCGCGGTGGAACATCAACATCGTCCTGCGCCGTCGTCTTGTGAAACTCTCCCTCAACACTCGGCTGGATCGGAGTTGAGGGGCGTCATCGAGCTGAGCGTGTGCGAGAACTTCGGAGGTGCGTGCGTTCGGTACTTGGATCGGTTGGATCGGGAAGAAATGCGACTACTTCCTCTCGTTGCGTCAACGCTTCCGTTGCTGGTCTCACAGTGCGTAGACAACACTCTCATCTCGTTGCTATGCATCACCATGGTCTTGCGTGATCGTAGGAAAATTTTTGAAATTACTCGTTCCCCAACACCCACCACTCCAGCATAAGCTTTGTGAGAGCTCAAGCTATCTGGATTACCCTCAACAGCCGACAAGGTCGATGAATGGAGGCCACCATTCAGTCTCATCGGCTTTGCCAGCGGCGACACTCCACGGCAACCAAGTGCGCCGCTGCCTCGGCGGGACTGCCAAGCTTCGAGCGGTGGCGGCAGAAACCGGTGGGGTTGCAATCACCGTGCACTCTCTCACCCGAAGGCCAAGATCGCTGACTCGCGGATCCACCTCGGCAGCGACTCCACGCATCGCCGGATCCACGAGCTCGTCGCGATCAAGCGCAAAGTTCTTCTGAGCAGCGGCAAGAAGGCGCTCGAACTTCGCATCGGCGCCCGAAGCAGCGGCGTCAATCCGACCAGCGGCTGGGCCCTCTGTTGACATGCATCGCCGGGGAACGAGGCGACTTGCCGTCTGTGATGGTTGCCCTGCATTCACTCGTGAGCTGCGGCAAGTCCGGTGGCCTGATGTCACAACCCTAAATTGCTTGACATTAGTTGCATTAGGGCATTCATGTCATCATGTTAATTTCCATGAAAGTTGAAATGGGGATTGCTGAAACCCTAGCACCAATTGAATTCTAATAGGTTCAAATAAAATCATTTTCAATAATCCCAAAATGCCTGTGAAAATGTTCAAAATAAATGGATAAAGGTGAAAGCCTCTTCCAAAATGATGAACATATCCTATAGGTCATTCTGGATTTTTGAATTAAATCTTACCCTATTTGAATTTGGGCATTTGAACACTATAAATAATTTAAATGCTCAAATAATGTTGGAAGTATTGTGGGCCATAGAAATAATTCATAAAGTGCACATGAATATTTTCAGGATTTATAAAATTGATTTGGTTTTTAAATCTGGATCAAAACAAAGCTGCATAATAGAAAAACAGAAAACAGTTAATAAAAGAGAAGAGGCCAGGCCACCCACAGCTTACCTAAGCGCCCGAACCGGCCCAGCCTCTTTCCCCCCCTCCCCCTGCGGCCGGCCCGGTTGGCCCAGCCCACCACCCCACCCTCACTGTCGTCTTCCTCCAGCGCGATGGCCGGGCGTGTCGGCAGCGCCTGCGCTGGGCGCCACCTCCCACCCCTGCTCCGCCCCGGCCTGGGCGCCTCCCGACAGCCACCGCGCCCCCCAGCTCTCCCTCACTCTCTCAAGCCCCTCCCCTTCCTCTGCTCTCTCTCCCTCCACGCAACTTGGCGCCATGTCGTCGCCCGCCGCTTCTTTGCCCGCAGCCACCAGCCCTCCCTCGCTTCTCGCCAGCGTGCCCATGGCCTCCGCCTAGCCCTCTCCTCCTCCTCACCAAGCCCCCGGCCGGAGCACCCGGCGCCGCCCCACCATTCCCCTTCTCGGACCGCCCGGTCGCCGTCGCCAAGTGCGGCTCGGTGCCCACCGAGCTCACCGGCGGCCTCCTGCAACCACGGTGAGCCCAGTCGATCCCCTCTTCCCGACTCATTTCCCCCTCTAGCTACCACTTCCGTGACGAAACCGCGCCGCCTATGTCCGCCGCCGAGCGTGCCTCCGGCCACCTAGTGGCGGCTGTCGTGCTCAAACCTCTCCCGCGCGCGTGGGTCCGTGGGTGCCTCACTAAGCCCCGACCGCTGTGGCCTCGACCCCGGCGTGCCCGAGCTCCGGCCGCCCGCTTGACTCGTCGCCGGTCGATCGGCCGCCCGAGCTCTAACTACCCCACCAAGAACTTAGCGTCCCGGCTCTCTAGGTACCCTCCGCCCCTTTGGTGGCGGAATGGCATTGCACTGCGCCGCCCGGCGTCGCGTTCGCCGGTGACTAAGCGCAGGCGCCGCTGACCGCTGACCGGCGTGGGTTGACCACCGCCGGTTTGACCTCCCTCTCCTCAGCGACATACGGGCCCCTTGACTAACTACTCTAGTTGGGTTTTAACTAACAACTAACCGGGTTAGTGCTAATTAACCATATTAGTGTAGTTAGTCAGCGGCGTGTAGCCCCACCGTCAGGGTTTGACCCAGGGCGCCAGTTGACGGCTGACGTCCTGCGGCGTCGGTGGCATGCTGATAATATTCTTTTCTAGATTTAATTTAATTGATAAATTTGAGAAAATACTCTAAACTTCTAAAAATCATATAAATTCAATAGTAACTTTCGGATGGAAATAATTTATATATGAAAATGATCAGAAAAATATGAAGAATCTGTTTATGCCATGATCATGCATGTTTGAACAAGTTAACATCACTGAATAGGATGAATCATGATTAGGGTAACTTAGGAAATAGCTTTTGGAGTTGGAATTCAACTTTGTTTGAATTCCACTTCAACTAACGGATTATTATGCATTAGGTAAATTCAGTACCTTAACATGATCATGCATCATATATGTGCATTGCATTGATTGTGCTCTCTCTTGTTTGCGGTAATTGCCCCTCGGTGAGCGATGTCTAAGCGATGATTATTCGATGACATCGATGAAGAACTATTATCTTGAAGTGCGGGCAAGCAAAACCCCTTGTTCATTCGATACAATCACTCTCTCGCTCCTGCTCTATTTTATTGCATTAGGACAACAACGATTCAGCTGTTACTTGCTGCGTGTGGCTGAACCCTTGATCCTTTGCATGACTGTCATTCCACGATAATTAGATGAAACCCACTAGCATGAGTAGGAGTTGTTTGAGCCCATGATGTGCCTACTCATTTATGCTTGTTTGTCATGCACCGCTCTTGCTTAGAGTTGAGTCGAGTTCGATTCATCGGGAATGAATTGGAATTATTATGAACATGTCCTATTGTGTGTGAGCTAAGTGTGTGAACACGATTTGGTAAAAGTAGCGGTGAGAGGCCATGTAGGAGTACATGGTGGGTTGTCTCATTGCAGCCGTCCTCGAGGCTGAGTTACGTGTTTGTGATCCATGAAGCAGTTACTACCACGCATTGGGATCCTTAATTGACCCTCTCGGCTTCTTAACCACCCTTGTCCTCGGTCAAGGGAGTTGCAAGTAGTTTACGGTGTTTGTAGCATCTTTGGGGCACCGCATAGTGACCTTAGGGGTGGGTTGTGTTGCGGTAGGCTGCCAAGTATTGGTGTACCAGAGTGCCCGTTTGGTATCTCGGGAACCACTGCACACATCGTTCGGGGCTGTATGGAAACCTCGGCGGACTCCTGCGGATGGAACCGAATAGGCGATAAACTGGACTAGGGACTTGAGTGTTTAGGTAGGCGTGGCCGACACCCGTTGGGCTTCGCTTGAAGGTTGCAGTACATGTCGTGTAAGCGGCGGTAAGTGGTGAGCGTGTGTGAAGAAGTACACCCTGCGGGGTTTAATATGATCTATTGAATAGCCGTGTCCACGGAGAAGGACTTCTGGGTTGCCTATATCGGTTCATAGACAAGTGAAAGTGGATACTCTAAAATCGCCAAGATAAGCGTGAGTGCTATGGATGGCGTTCTCGTGAGGGAGGCGGGAGGCGGGTCCATAGTGGTGTATTGATATGGTGAATATGTGGACTCGTGTCATGCCACCTCAAAGGGTTACTTGCGATGTCGTAGTTCAGGATAGCCACGGAGTCAAAGCTGGCTTGCTGCGGTCAAACTCCACCACCCCTTTTGATAATGATGCATATGTAGTTAGATTCGATGTAAGTCTTCTGAGTACAATTGTACTCACGTTTGCTTATTTTATGTTTTTGCGAGAGGCGCAGTCTCGCTAGTAGTTCGCTTGGAGCTTGACGTTTAGCTTGTTACCTCAGCTACGATCTTGTGCCTCGGCGGAGATTTGGTAGATAGTCGAGGCTTCTCGGCCTTTTTCATTTATAGTTATGCGTACCCAGACATGTTTAGCTTCGCTTGTGCTTTGACTTGTATGCTCACGAGTGTTGGGTCATGAGACCCATGTTTGTAATATCTCGCTCTTGGAACCTAATGAATAATATTTTGAGTCGTAGAGTTATGTTGTGATGCCATGTTGTATCTACACATATTGAGCATATTGTGTGTATGTTTGAAATGCTTGGTATGTGTGGGATCCGACAAACTAGTTGTTTATCCTTGGCAGCCTCTCATATGGGAAATGTAGTCTCGTGCCTCCGGCGATAGTAGTCCCTTCTGACCGGTTCACGAGTCCTGCTAGCCAGCCTCTGCTTGGACACTTGCTAGCGGCATGTGTCTCCTTCGTTCCTATGTACATCCTTGAAATGTCAGCGGTGATACTTGGGTCTGCCTAGCACTTTGCTACTGCCGGGATACGGAGTCTGTTAGCCAGTGCTACAGCCAAGTTCATACGTTGATGACCGACATGCTCGAAGTGTTTCATGTATGCTGTCCCCATAGGTTAGTGCGCTTTGGGTTCACGACTAGCCATGTCGGCCCGGGTTCTTTGTCATGTGGATGCTAGCGACACTATCATATCGTGAGCCAAAAGGCATAAGCGGTCCGGGCCATGGTAAAGGCGACACCGGTAGGGAATACCGTGCGTGAGGCCACAAAGTGATATGAGTGTTACCAGCTAGGTCGATGTGACTTGGAATCGGGGTCTGACAGCGTTGGTATCGAGCTGTTGCTGTGGGATTACCAAGCCAAACTGGTGAAGTTGTGTCTAGAAATGCTTTAGCTATGTAAGGAATTGATTGTGGAAGGAGCGTAAGGCTCTTTTTACTCCTTATACCTCATGACCTTGATCTGAGTCATCCTCTTCTCTTCTCACGGGGTTTAAGAACTAGGCTTCTCATCTATCTATCGAGGATGGCGTGTTACTAATCCATAGACTTATAAGATTGTTGGTTTTAATCCCGGTTCAGTTCCTACTACTCTGTATGATAACCGTTGATCTCAGAATTTTGTTATGATGTTGTTGAGTGGTTATGCCACCATTCTTGCAGGATGTCTCAAATCATTTTGAGCATTTACAGCCGTTATCTGTCAAAGTCATCGAGGTCTCTAAATAGTCGATGCATTTGCAAATCCTTTCTTCTGTTCGATGTCCTCTTTGGTCGGAATAAGCACACTAACAAGTGCGTTGGGGTAATTATTGCCTTGACATATATGTTGGAACCACTATTATGACCCTAGGTGTTTAGGAAGTCACCTAGCAAGGTAGTAATGCTTTTGTATCCCGGTCACGATGATTACGGCCATCACTTTCGAAAGCATCCAGCGATGCCATTTAGTAGTAGGTATCCTACTCCTGGGTTGCTGAACCGAGATTCATCCTACCTCATGTTGTTAGTACTTGCTAGTGCCTTTAGGATATTAGTAACCTTGCGATAGCCCTCAAGGTCCGTGGTATTTCCTTCTTCCAAATACCATGAACTAATTATGGTAGAAGTTCTTTTGAACCAAAAGATCACAACTAGAGTGCTCTTGAGGAGTTCTCCATTCATAATTGTGAATCTGCCAATTCTACCTTTCTGCATGGGTTATCCGGAAGAAATGTTGAACTTGGCTCGACATACTAATCCATGCCTCCATAACTCGAAAAATTATATGTTCCTCTGAGTTGCTCTCTTAGATGCCTTCTGACCTTCATCTATCAATTGATAGCCAAGGGTATGTGTGCATTTGTGTTCATCGATGCATTCTATCCTTGTGGTCCGACAAGCCATTCTACTCCGGAATGACTAGGAGAAACAAACTCCAGTACCTCATCCATTTCTAGGATTGGGTCAAAGTAGTTGTATCCATGAGATCAAAATGCCAATTCAGCTTTTGATTACATTCTACCTGAAATATTGCCATCTTATGTCAAGAATGTCATGGGAATTGCACAACCTCCTAGGAATTCTTGATGCGTTGATACTTCTCATCATCATTGTTCATTTCTCGGTTCCGTGTTGATGCAAGCGGAAAGCCGACAAGTGAATCGTGATGTGTGAAATCGATACTCGAGCAACTTGTTGCTTGGCAGCTAATGGACCTTATCCTCATTCTTGGCATGTTGGTTATTAAACCATCATCCTAAGATTGATCGCTGCCTAGTCCCTATTTACGATGCACACCTCGGTTGATGAGTTAGGATTGTGTCAAGTCCTCACCCATTTGATCATTTCGTCTTGCCACGAAAAGCAAGATTGCTCCGAGCTTAGTAACATACCAGTGGTTCGTGACTTTCAAATATTTCCTTGGAAATGTTGCGGGTTGTTTCTGACTGTTATGTTGAGCTCGTGATCAAGTTGGTTCACTGTGGACCACCCTTTCTCCAGAATCGTGTTGGATATTCTGAGCTAGTTGGTTAAGCTAGACAATAACTTGAGAGTTGGAAGATAAAAGCTTGCCTAACTTAGATTCGATCAAAGGGATATTCTTGTGTAGTGTGTGTTGAAGAAGGATGATATCTTCATCGATTGGTCCTGTGATCAATTGTTGGATCTATTGTCCTACCAATTCTTTGACTTGAGTATGGGCCATTGTCAAGTCAAATCAGAACCAACGATATTCGCAATGTTGTCTTACTCGTGGTTAATCCTTGAGCATACACCATTACATCTTTTGGTCGACCAATACTATCACGTGTTCACATGATGGTGGAAGTCGATGATATGGAAATTCCGATGAGCTATTGTTGAGCCCATTAGCAGTAATTTGTCTCCCCATGAGTCATGTGGAACACCAACGTAGTATTGGAAACTTGTGTAAGCAATTCTTAGTGTTTCGTTCATGAAGCATATGTTTGGATGAAGTAGTGACTTCCTCTAATTCATGTGCATCTGGTGTAAGTTGCGCCATGAATTTGAGAAAGGTTTATTTTGTTTCTTTGGAATCATCCCAAGTCGGTCATGCGTGCGAAGTATTCTATGGTGCGATAGTGATCATCTTCATTCCATATGGATTCCATAGCACACCAAGCCAGCGATTGACTTGATCAAGGAAAAGAAGTCTATGCTTGGGATCTAATCCATGGACTTGTGTAAAGACTTGATACCCTCGATGATGGCTCCCACCCGAACTTCGGTAGTGTTTTATTATAAGACTACCATGTGGTCATGCTTATGCAGGACAACATGTTCACATGTTTGTAGCAAAACCAGCTCATGTTTTGGAGCTTGCTATCGTAGTTCATATCCGAGAATCTGCATAGCGCCATCTCGTCAATTGTGTTGCAACCCTTCCTATCGGACATGATGAGTCTGAAATATCCTAACACCAACCAGATCTGAATCTCGGCAGATATGATGGTTGGAACATTCGAACAATGCATTTCGTTCCCAGCTTGCACCGTCCTTGTGCTATCTCGCTTCTGATGTCTTCTTAACAATTCTTGTCCGGGTCCATGTTTATCTTCAACGTTGGATTTACCATGGGTCCCCCACCTTCGATGATAAGCAAAATCATCCATTGCGTTGTCTTCAACAAGGTAGTCTACATCATCCATTCTAGTCCGGTGTACTATTCCTTTGCACTCCGTCAAGCGATCGTTGTGATTGCCTTAGGCTGGTATAAAGAGTTTCAATGATCTCTAATTCAAAAGTAATTCTTTTTGCCACTTAAGGGAATAGTTCTTGCGCACCTTTCTCGAGGTGTCCCGTTCACGGGATCATGGTAATTATGCTGCCATACCTTGACACCATCCATCATCTTCCTAAAGCGTGGAATCGTTGCCATCAATCAAACCCGTTGTTGTTCTTCCATCCCTCTCGATGTATTTTTGTGTCTCAACTCGAAATGTGTCACCATCTCGGTCCGTGAGTTGATCATGTTTACTTGATCTTCATGAAGATCGAATCATGTAAGGTTTTCCCTTCTTTACATTGTCGTGTCGGGTGAAGATCTCGAAGGCGTCAAGGCTAAGATGATGGAATGAATCAACATCTTGAGAAGGCAATTGGATCATGAAGATTGTGATAGTCTGTGACCTCCCTTTCCCTCTTACCTCCGTCTTGAATCTCGGGCGAGATTCTTGTTTAGTGAGGGGTGAGTTATCACAACCCTAAATTGCTTGACATTAGTTGCATTAGGGCATTCATGTCATCATGTTAATTTCCATGAAAGTTGAAATGGGGATTGCTGAAACCCTAGCACCAATTGAATTCTAATAGGTTCAAATAAAATCATTTTCAATAATCCCAAAATGCCTGTGAAAATGTTCAAAATAAATGGATAAAGGTGAAAGCCTCTTCCAAAAATGATGAACATATCCTATAGGTCATTCTGGATTTTTGAATTAAATCTTACCCTATTTGAATTTGGGCATTTGAACACTATAAATAATTTAAATGCTCAAATAATGTTGGAAATATTTGTGGGCCATAGAAATAATTCATAAAGTGCACATGAATATTTTCAGGATTTATAAAATTGATTTGGTTTTTAAATCGGATCAAAACAAACTGCATAATAGAAAACAGAAAACAGTTAATAAAAAGAAAGAGGCCGGGCCACCCACATTACCTAAGCCCGAACAGGCCCAGCCTCTTTCCCCCCTCCCCTTCCTGGCCGGCCCGGTTGGCCCAGCCCCACCGCCACCCTCCTGTCTTCTTCCTCCGCCCGATGGCGGGCGTGTCGGCAGCAGCGCCCGGCAGCGCCACCTCCCTCCTACCTGCTCCGCCCCGGCGCTGGGCGCCTCCCAGACAGCCACGCGCCCCCAGCTCTCCCTCACTCTCTCCCGGCCCCTCCCCTTCCTCTGCTCTCTCTCCCTCCACTGCCACAGCGCCACCGTCGCCCGCCCGCCTTCTGCCACCACCAGCCCTCCCTCGCCTCGCCAGCGTGCCCATGGCCTCCGCCTAGCCTCTCCTCCCTCCTCACCAAGCCCCCAGGCGGGCACCCAGGCGCCGCCCCACCATTCCCCTTCTCGGACCGCGGTCGCCCGTGCAAATTGTGGCTCGGTGCCCACCAGCTACACCGGCGGCCTCCTCGCAACCACGGTGAGCCCAGTGATCCCCCTCTTCCCGACTCATTTCCCCCTCTAGCTACCACTTCCACCGTGACGAAACCCGCCGCCGCCTATGTCGCCGCCAGCGTGCCTCCGGCCACCTAGTGGCCAGCTGTCGTGCTCAAACCTCTCCCAGCGCGTGGGTCCCGTGGTGCCTCGCACAAGCCCCCGGCCGCTGTGGCCTCGACCCAGCGTGCCCGAGCTCCGGCGCCCACTGCTCGTCGCCCGGCGTCGATCGGCCGCCCGAGCTCTAACTACCCACCAAGAACGGCGCGTCCCGGCTCTCTGTGGTACCCTCGCCCCTTTTGGTGGCGGAATGGCCTTTGCACTTGCGCTTGCGTCGCGTTAGCCCGCTAACTAAGCGCTGGCGCCAGCTGACCGCTGACGGCGTGGGTTGACCACCGCCGGTTTGACCTCCCTCTCCTCAGCGACATCGGGCCCGCTTGAAACTTCTCTAGTTAGGTTTTAACTAACTAACTAACCGGGTTAGTGCTAATTAACCATATTAGTGTAGTTAGTCAGCGGCGTGTGGCCCCCACCGTCAGGTTTGACCAGGCGCCAGTTGACCGTGACGTCTGCTGACGTCGGTGTATGATAATATTCTTTTCTAGATTTAATTTAATTCAGTAAATTTCAGAAAATACTCTAAACTTCTAAAAATCATATAAATTCAACCGTAACTCGGATGGAAATAATTTATATATGAAAAATGATCAGAAAAATATGAAGAATCTGTTTATGCCATGATCATGCATGTTTGAACAAGTTAACATCACTGAATAGGATGAATCATGATTAGGGTAACTTAGGAAATAGCTTTTGGAGTTGGAATTCAACTTTGTTTGAATTCCACTTCAACTAACAGATTATTATCGCATTAGGTAAATTCAGTACCTTAACATGATCATGCATCATATATGTGCATTGCATTGATTGTGCTCTCTCTTGTTTGCGGTAATTGCCCCTCCGGTGAGCGATGTCACAAGCGATGATTATTGATGACACCGATGAAGAACTATTATCTTGAAGTGCCGGCAAGCAAAACCCCTTGTTCATTCGATACAATCCCACTCTCGCTCCTGCTCTATTTTATTGCATTAGGACAACAACGATTCATGTGTTACTTGCTGCGGTAGCTGAACCCTTGATCCTTTGCATGACTGTCATTCCGATAATTAGATGAAACCCACTAGCATGAGTAGGAGTTGTTTGAGCCCATGATGTGCCTACTCATTTATGCTTGTTTGTCATGCCTGCTCTGCTTAGAGTTGAGTCGGATCGATTCATCGGGAATGAATTGGAATTATTATGAACATGTCCTATTGTGTGTGAGCTAAGTGTGTGAACACGATTTGGTAAAGGTAGCGGTGAGAGGCCATGTAGGAGTACATGGTGGGTTGTCTCATTGCAGCCGTCCTCGAGAACTGAGTTACGTGTTTGTGATCCATGAAACAGTTACTACCACGCATTGGGATCATTAATTGACCCTCTCGGCTTCTTAACCACCCTTGTCCTCGGTCAGGGAGTTGCAAGTAGTTTACGGTGTTTGTAGCATCTTTGGGGCATGCATAGCGCTGACCTTAGGGGTGGGTTGTGTTGCGGTAGGCACCAAATGTTGATGTGAGAGTGCCGTTTGGTATCTCTGGGAACCTGCACATCGTTCGAGGCTGTATGGGAAACCTCGGCGGACTCCTGCGGATGGAACCGAATAGGCGATAAACTGGACTAGGGACTTGAGTGTTTAGGTAGGCGTGGCCGACACCCCGTTGGGCTTCCGGCTTGAAGGTTGCCGAGTACATGTCGTGTAAGCGGCGGTAAGTGGTGAGCGTGTGTGAAAAGTACACCCTGCAGGGTTTAATATGATCTATTGAATAGCCGTGTCCACGGAGAAGGACTTCTGGGTTGCCTATATCGGTTCATAGACAAGTGAAAGTGGATACTCTAAAATCGCAAGATAAGCGTGAGTGCTATGGATGGCGTTCTCGTGGGAGGCAGGGGCGGGTCCATAGTGGTGTATTGATATGGTGAATATGTGGACTCGTGTGCCACCTCAAAGGGTTACTTGCGATCGTAGTTCGGGATAGCCACCGAGTCAAAGCTGGCTTGCTGCGGTCAAACTCCACCACCCCTTTTGATAATGATGCATATGTAGTTAGTTACGATGTAAGTCTTGCTGAGTACAATTGTACTCACGTTTGCTTATTTTATGTTTTGCGGAGAGGCGTCAGTCTAGCTAGTAGTTCGCTTGGCTTGACGTTTAGCTTGTTACCTCAGCTACGATCTTGTGCCTCGGCGGAGGATTTGGTAGATAGTCGGGCTTCTCAGGCCTTTTTCATTTATAGTTATGCGTACCCAGGACATGTTTAGCTTCGCTTGTGCTTTGACTTGTATGCTCACGAGTGTTGGGTCATGAGACCCATGTTTGTAATATCTCGCTCTTGAACCTAATGAATAATATTTTGAGTCGTAGAGTTATGTTGTGATGCCATGTTGTATCTACACATATTGAGCATATTTGTGTATGTTTGAAATGCTTGGTATGTGTGGGATCCGACAAACTAGTTGTTTATCCTTGGCAGCCTCTCATATGGGGAAATGTAGTCTCGTGCCTCCGGCGATAGTAGTCCGCTTCTGACCAGTTCACGGAGTCCTGCTAGCCAGCACTTTGCTTGGACACTTGATGGCGGCATGTGTCTCGCCGTTCCTATATACATCCCGGAAATGTCAGCGGTGATACTTGAGTCCTGCCTAGCCTGCTACAGCCGGGATACGGAGTCTGTTAGCCAGTGCTACAGCCCAAGTTCATCGTTGATGACCGACATGCTCGAAGTGTTTCATGTATACTGTCCCCATAGGTTAGTGCGCTTTGGGTTCCACGACTAGCCATGTCGGCCGGGTTCTTTGTCATGTGGATGCTAGCGACACTATCATATCGTGAGCCAAAAGCGCATAAGCGGTCCGGGCCATGGTAAGCGACACCGTGGGAATACCGTGCGTGAGGCCACAAAGTGATATGAGTGTTACCGGCTAGATCGATGTGACTTGGAATCGGGTCTGACCCAGCAAGAAGAATTTCAAGCGGGCGTGCAGAGTCTGACGGCAAGGCGCACCCGTCGGAGTTCCTCGGCATCTACACCATCGCGGTGCAAGATGCGGGGGCAGAACGACAAGATTCTTGCCAACTACTTCCCGGTGGTACTCAAGCCCAATGTCGAGATCTGGCTCATGCACTTGCTTGGACAACTCCATTTCCTCCTGGACAGATCTATGCCATCGGTTTAACCGATTGCCTTCTGATGACCACAAAGCCTCATGGCCAAGAAGCGACCTTCATCGCTTCGCCCGAAGGAAAGAGCCCCTGCGCAAGTACATTGAGAGATTCAGCCGTGTACGGCACAACATCCCGGCGTCCACCGCGCGTGTAATCACGCGTTCCATCGAGCGTCGCAGCCACGAGATCGGGAGGAGATGGCAATATGCAAGATTAGAGGCGTCGGTGAGCTCTATGCCTGGCGACAAGTGTGCGTCTTTGAGGAAGGAGAAATTCCGGAGAGAAGGCAGGGCGGGAGGATCGATAGTGAGGAGACTGCCCGGCAAAGAAAAAAACGGCGGAACAACGGGGAGGAAGAAAGGCAAAGATGTGCTAGTTGTTGAGCAGTCAGGAAGCGGAGGTGGCGCCAAGAAAGCCAAAGTTGGTACCCCGGCAAGGAGATTGCCGTGGGCGCCAACTACCGGTTGTGGCGATCGCCGACAAGCAGAACAGCTCCAACAAGCGATCTTGCAAGATCCACCGCACCAAGGGCCATGACCTCGAGGCTGCAAGAAGGTCTAGCAGCAGCCGAACAACAAAAGGCTGAATCTGCGGCGTGACAAGGGAAGGCCGAGGAAGGTGCTGGAGGATCCGGCAAAAGCGTCCGGCGGGGAGGGCGTCGCGGCAAGGCCAAGCAGCGGCAAGAGACAGACCTCCCGTGGCGCGACAAGGATGAAGATGATGGCGGCGATGAAGATATGGATGATGGCCAGGCCGATGAGCAGGAGTTCGAGAAAGCCACGAGAGGTCTTGTGTGTTGGCGGTGGTGCTTCTCGCATACTTCACACACGCCAGCTCAAGCGGTGGATCGCGGGAAGTTAATCGTGCCAGAACCATCCATCCGAGTCCATAAGCCTCTGAAATGGTCGACCGCCTATCATCTTTGATATTGAGGACCACCACGATCGCATAACTGCGGTCGGGTGCTTGCCGATGTTGGTTTCACCAACTATCCGCAACCTCAAGGTCACTAAGATGCTAGTTGGCGGGGCGGCTTGAACCTGATCTCCTCGGTACTCGAAACTCGAGATCCACGATGGCGAGCTCGAGGAGCGGGCACATTCAAGGAATCAATGCAGGAAGGAGCAAGCGAAGGAAAGATCCGTTGCCCGGTGACATTT
>JAHIAM010011000.1:0-10857 GCA_021605205.1 Aegilops longissima
TGATGGGTTGCCCTCTCGATGAGAGGACCGTTGGTGGCGATGATGGCGATGATTTCCCCCTCCGGGAAAGTGTCCCGACCTCTGGACCTAATTGGTTGCCAAGGTTGCCTCGTGGGGAGTCTTAATCCCGAAAGGTTGCTTTGATTTTTCCCATCGAAAGACTTCATAAGGAAAGATGGGCGGGAGACCCCGGGGGGCCGGTGGCGCGCCCGAGGGGCGCACCCACCCTCGTGAGCGGGGTGTGGGCCCCGCCTTCATCTTGACGATTTTCTTTATTTATTTTAATAGTGGGTTGGGACTTTTGGAGTTGCATAAAATAGGCCTTCAATATTTGCTCCTTTTTGGGAAATTCCAGTGCATTCTCCCTCTTCATTAAACTTGTAAAATAAGAGAATAGCCATAAGTATTGTGACATAACGTGAAATAATAGCCCATAATCGATAAATATCAATATAAAAGCATGATGCAAAATGGGGTATCGGGGGCCCACAGGTACCAAAAGCCTTTGCCCAACCCTAGATCCCTTTCCATCCCATACTCTCCTCGAAGCTTCGAGGTGTCTTATTCTATAAAAATGTCAAAAGTTTTGTGGCATTTGGACTTCATGTCATACTAATTTCCTCGAAAATCAAAAACAAAGTGTCACTTTGCACTAAGTTTATAGGTTAGTCCCAAAAATGATATATAATTGCAAATAAAGCATCTATCTTTCTTTAAAGCATGGAACAACAAAAATTATAGATATGTTGGGCTATCACTACTAAATCTTAAACATGAAGGTTTGGGACAATTTACAAGTTGGCGTCAATTGAAGGAGAAGGCATGAAAGTGATGGGGTGGCTTGGGGCGATGATGATGATGGTGGCGCTCCTGGTGATGGAGATGTGGGGCCGCATAATTGCGGCCTTGGCGTCCTCATGGTTGTGGGCCTCCTCCTTCCCCCGGTGTTGTCCCTCCTTTTACGGTGTGGGATGGCAAACCGAATGGATCTAGCCTGTGCTATGTCATCCACTGATCGTGTCTTGACACCACCGTCGAAGGATTTATAGCGAGTAGCAATCACACTTATTACATCGTTGTCCACAAAGGCCGAATACAATAATATGGCTTAAGGCCATCTAATAATAACGGAAGGCTTGGAAGATAAGCGGTCCATCAACTCCAGGCATCCAGTATAGAACCACGACCTAACACCTTAATAAATGGAAAATGCAACGTGAAAAGTTGCAGCCAAACAATTGACACATGGAATATCTTTGGCAATGTAAACATAAAACAATGAAAGAATAAGCCTATACTACATGCATATTTGGTGGTGGTAAGGCTCTCTGTTTTTTGCATAAAGCTGATTTTCCCTACATCAAAAATAATTTTATTTAACTATCATGGTGGTTGTTAAACATTGAGAATGGTTGTGACATCCTCAATCCCAATTAAAAAGTACTCATCAAAACCCAATAACTTTTATTTAGAAAATGTTGAGATTCACATGATAATCAATCGGGATACTCAAATTGTCCATAACAGGGGACACGGCTAATCATGATTAGTTTATACACTCTGCGAGGTTTACCTTTTCCCCCAAGACTCGATCGCCTCCCTTGGTTCCACTTTCATGGTGTTTGAAAGCGGATGGCCAAGACATAGTCTTTGAGCCTAGCACCTTACATGTGGGTGAGGTACCAACCTACATCCCCTACATCAGCTAGCCTACCGTAAAGTTCAACGACTTAGTCAACTCTCAGAGCCCATAATTGGCTTGTGGCTGCACGGAAGTTTCGGTTTGACAAATCTTATGATCCCTTAGAGCACAGGTGGCGGTCCAAAGAAATCTGGGCAAGTCTGATGGAAACGGGTGCCTCAATCCACCCAGATGTGTGTTTAGGTTGCCACCTTAGATAAACCATTAATTAACAATCTCACATCTTCATGGATAATTCACTCACCCAATCCCGTCTACTAGCATAGCATGGCATGAACAAGCAAGCGTAAATAACTCCCAAGGTTTCATAAGTAAAAGCAGTTAGGTACTACCTCAATCTACTTCCCAATACCCACAATTTAATTAGATCCTAATCATGCAAGTGTTTGAGGGTTTGATCTAATGCAAAAAACGGGTATAGAAAAATATGATCAAGTGTTACTTGCCTTCGATGATCCATGAGTCCTAGAATTGAAGTAACAAGCGGGCGCACTCAAGATTGATCTAGCAGGACAAACAACAAGCATACAATAAGTACTCATCTAATGCACGAAATCTCGATTAAAATCTAAGGAAAAGTTCAACTTAAGAACCCTGGTTGCAAAAGAATCGAATCAAATTAAACTCAAAGTGAAACTGAGAAGGCGTCTCGGTTTAGCGATCTGAAATTAGGTCAAAATTTCACAGTGGCAAAACTCTGTGAAAGTAGGGTTGTCGAACGGCGGTTTCATTCACGAAACTCGGTAGCGAATCACTGATTGATAAGCGGCGAAAATAAAACAGTTTTGAAAATCAGATCTGAAATCAAATCAAAAATAACGGATTAATTCCGATTAAAAAGAAAAACGCGAGCAGTTAAAAGCGAGCGTTTGTTAACGAACGCGAACAACGCGTTCATTGAAGCGACGGTTCGGTGAGCGTCCAATTGAAAACGAAAAAAATAAAACCAATCTAGGTTTTAAAAAAACCAAACATATTTTTTAAAAAAAAGGGATCTTCGGGAAAACCGGGTCGGTGCGGCGGCGGCCTACCTCCGTGGCTCTGGGCGTCAGCGGGGACTCCGGTTAGGAAATCCCGGGTCCGGCAAAGGGTAGGTTTCGGCTGAGGGAAGCAAGGCCAACCCTCAATGGCGGGGTTGGGGTTGGTGGGGTGAAGGGGGGAGAGGCATTTATAGGAGGAGGGGAAAGGGCCAGGGGTGGGACTCAGGCGTCCCTTGTGGCGGGGGGAGGTGGGGCCAGGAGGCGAGGTGATGGGCGGGGGGTGGGCTGGGGCCGGGCTGGCCAGGCTGGGCCTCGGTCCGAAGGGGCGGGTTTTTTTTAAAAAATTAAAAAAACAAAAAAAAAAATACCAAGGATTCGGTTTAAATAAAACAAATTTTCCCGACTCCTAAAAAGGTGAACAAAATGAACTTTAAAAACAATATACATGCATAAAATTTTAAAATGCTCATTTTGGCTAAGCAAAATAAATCTTCCAAAACCAAATTTGGTTTATTTATAATATCTTCATTTTTCCTAATTGTTTGGGAAAGTCATATTATTCCCTCTCGAAATATTTTTATAGGAAAAACTTTATGAAGATAATTTAAATAATCCAATGATCCTATTTTCAAAATTTGAGAAATCCCAAATATGAAAATTATGAAACTTCAACTCTCTCAGGGTCCTTGAGTTGCGTGAAATTTCTAGGATCGGAAAAATGCGAGAAAATATGATATGCATGATGACCTAATGTATAACATTCCAAATTGAAAATTTGGGATGTTACAAACTCTATAAGATGAATCTAGCCCTCGAGATTGGGTTAACTAGAAAATAGGTGAGGTGGTCCTTAAGCAAAACTTCCTCTCTTTCCGGTGGCTTCATCCTCGGTGTGGTGGCTCCTTGAACTTTGCAAAACTTGATAACCTTCTTGCGGGTAACTTCTTTGGCATAATCGAGAATCTTAAGCGGCTTTTCCTCATATGTCAAGTCATCCTTCAAGCTGATTTGCTTCGGTGTAGCTTGTGTCTCTTAGCAGTACCTCTGCTATCTCGGGGTGACATTTCTTCAAGCGAAACATGGAATACATCATGAACTCTGACAGTCCTACGGCAATTCCAACTTATCGAACTTCTCCCATGCGTTGCAAAATCTTATATGGTCCAACAAAGCAGGTGCTAACTTTCCTTTAACTCCAAAGCGTTTAACTCCTCGGCGGGGATACTCGAGATATACTCTCTCTCGCCCGTACTCAATAAACTGCGCTTTGAATCGGCATAGCTCTTACATGCGGATGGGCTACCTTGAGCCTGTCTCGAATCAACAACATACATTAGACTCCTTAATCAAATCTGGTCCAAATAGTGGCGATCTCGGTTTAGTCCCATTACAATGGTGTCCTGCACCTTCTTCCATACAAGGCCTTGAAAGGTGCCATTTTAAGCTGGTTTGGTAGCTGTTATTGTAGGAAAGTTCTGCATCGACAAATTATCATCCCAACTAGATCCGTAATCTAGTGCACAAGCTCTCGACATGTCTTCCAAAATCTGATTGACTCTCTCGGTTTGTCCATCGATGCGTGGGTGGAAAGCATGCTGAATTCTATCGGTTCCCAATGTTTAGTGCAAGCGGTTCCAAAATTTGAAAGCGGGTTCCTCATGCGATACAATGCTCCTCGGAACTCGTGTAAACACACAATTCTGGTCATGTATATCTTTGCCAACTTAGCTTTGCTATAGGTAGTCTTACTGGAATGAAATGAGCTACCTTAGTCAAGCAGTGACTATGACCCAAATCGAGTCATATCTGGCGGGTCTTTGGCAAACCTGTGATGAAATCCATGCCTAGTTTATCCCTTCCATTCGGTATCGGCAATGGTTGTAACAATCCTGCTGAGCCGATGCTCGCCTTTACTTTCGACATCGTCATAAACTGCTACATACTACGCAATATCCTTCTTCATTCCGGTCCACGAAAGTATTCTTCAAATCCAAATACATCTTGGTATTTCTGGGTGAATCGAATAGGGTGAATCATGGGCTTCTTGCAAAATCAACTTCACGATCTACGGGTCATTGGGCACATAAACACGGTCTTCAAACCATAGGGTATCGTGTTCATCCTCTCGAAAATCCTTTAGCCTTTCCTTTGTTCATTTTCTCCTTTATAGAAACTTCCTTATCGCCTTTTGGGCTTCTCGATTTTGTCCATCGATTGATTGAATCTCAATGCTGCTACATAGCCTCTGGAACTATTTCCAAACATAGCTCTCGAAGGTCCTCGGCTAACTCATTGGGTATTCCTCCCATCATTAGGGTATTGGCGTGGCTCTTACGGCTCAATCGTCCTCGACATTAGCCTTTCGGGTGATAATGCAATCTCATATCATAATCCTTGATTAGTTCTAACCATCTCCTTTGCGAGATTCAATTCATACGTGTGAAGATGTACTTCAAACTCTTGTGATCCGTGTATACTTCACAATGATTTCCAATGAGAAAATGTCTCCATGTCTTCAAAGGCATACTGTGACTGCTAACTCCAAATCATGAGTGGCATAATTCAACTCATGGGGCTTAAGTTAATAAGTGAAGCATCTGAAACAACTCTTCCTTCTGCATAAGCACTGCTCCAAGTCCTCGGCGTGAGCGTGTAATACCTCATAATCCTTAGTTTGATCGGCAATATCAAAGCTGGTGAGGTAACCAATCTTTTCTTCAACTCCGAAAACTTGCCTCACAGTCCTCGGTCCATATGAATTTGTTTTCCTTCTTCAACAATTCTGTCATAGGCTTTGCAATCCTTGAGAAATTCTCAATGAATCTTGGTAGTATCCTGCGAGTCAAGAAACTCGAATCTCTCAACTGTCGTTGGTGCTTCCCATTTAGTTCTGGTCTCAACTTTTGTGGGGTCAACTGCTATTCCTTCTCCGGATATAACATGTCAGAAATCCAACTTCCTTTAACCAAAACTCACATTTGCTGAAATTGGCATACAAGCTGGTGTTCCTCGGTTTCTCCAAAACCAATCTAAATGTTCCTTGTGTTCTCTTCATTCTCAGAAAATCAAAATGTCATCGATGAACACCACGACGAACTTATCCAAAATTCCATAAACATTTTGTTCATCAGGTTCATGAAATAGGCTGGTGCGTTAGTCAGTCAAATGACATAACGGTATACTCATCTGATCCATATCTCGTGGTAAATCTGTCTTGGGTATATCTTGCTCCGAATCTTCAATGATGGTACCACGATCATAAATCGATCTTGGAAAACACTTTGGCTCCTTGCGCGATCAAACATATAATTTATCATCGGTAGTGGGTACTTGTTCTTGATTGTTACTTCATTCAATCCACGATAATCAACAACCATTCTCAACGATCCATCCTTCTTCTCTACCAACAAAGCGGGTGATCCCCAAGGTGAAGAACTTGGCGAATAAAACCTTTATCCAATAGTTCCTTAATCTTTCTTAATTTCTGCCAAATCCTTTGCGGGCATCACTGTCATTAAGCCGATATCGGGCTGTTCACGGCACAGCTCGATCAAAAACTCAATGTCTCTATCCGGTGGCATTCACGCAACTCTTAGGAAATACATCGGATAATCCTTTACCTGGTACTTCTTCTGTACCACTCGATAAACAATTAACTTGTGCTCTCCTCGGCTCGTGCCGTGATACATATAATCCTTCTTCATACGGTGTGGTGAGCAAAATTGACCTTGCGGTACAATCTATGTTTCCTCCATACTTTGATAACCAATCCATTCCTAATATCACATCAATCCTTGGGATTCGAACTATTAGAGTGCGAGGGAAAACATAGTGTCCAATCCTTAGTGGCGGTCGATCACACCATTTACTAGCCATGTACTCTACTCGGGTGAGGTTACTAGCATGGGTGACCTAAGGGCTTGGGTTGGTAACTTGTACTTATCCACAAATCCCTTGATATGTATGAATCGATGCACGTATCAAAAAGAACAAGCTGCGATAAAAGACTTAACCAAAAACTTACGATTCTTGCATCGGGCTGATCTTCAACCTCCTCCACATCAATGTGGTTTACTTGTCCCCATTGAAAGGGTTGGGCTTCTTTCGAGCTTCCATTGCCATTTCCATTACGTATACGGACAATCATTTGCATAATGCCCGATCTTGCGGCACTTAAAGCAAATAACGTGACTCAGTCTACCTTGGATGGTGTGAAGCAGGTTGGTGCGGTTCGTCCGTTGCTTCCTCCATTCCGTTCCCATTCTTGGTGCCATTATGGTTGTCGAATTACCTCCTCCATGGGTATCTTGCTGAAATCCTGATTTAGGGGTATACGAGGCCTCTTGAGATCTGAGTTATACTTCCCTTGTCCATACTTCGCTTGCAGTTCTCAATTCTTCTTTCTTTCCTTCAATCATGAGAGCTCGATCTACTAACTCCGGTAGTTGTTGAAACTTGCTACCATCAACGGCATCTTGAACTCATCATTCAGTCCTTCTAGAAACTTCTCTGTTTAGCTGCATGCTTAGCGTCATCAGGGGCATAACGTGCTAATTTGCTAAAGTCATCCACGTCTTGTATGATCCTTCCTCCTTGGCGTAAGTTACGAAACTCACGCTTCTTCATAGCCATGGCTCCTGCTGAAACATGGGCTGCTGAACTTCTGGCTGGTCCCATGTGGCGGTGTCTACGGGATAAGTGGTGAAATTCTCCCACCATCTTCTGGGTCCTTCAAGGTGATGTCTGCAAACTTCACTCTTTCTCCATCTGTGCATCCTGCGTGGTGGCTCCTTCCTATCTTGCGGCAGGTCATACTGCTACAATTGGCTCGGTGCTCTTGGAATACACGGCGAGGTTCGGTCTAAGAAGCAGTCGGATGATCCGGGTGGTGGTGGTGGCGGTGGGTTGTTGTTGTTGTTGTTGTTGTTACGCACCAATGTTTGAATCGGGTGATACTGCTGCTGGATCAATTGGGTGATCTCTGGCGGAAAGCGAATCCGAGTGCGTCTCGGAGGCATCGATGGGTTTAGAAGAGAGAATGTAGAATAGAATGAGGTCTAAGGAATCACTACCCAAATGCACATGAGCAAATGCACTAAATCACTTCATTCAATCAAACAAGGGCTAGCGATCTAACTATCGCAAAAGTCGTGTACTATAATGTTTACATGGAGGAATACTACTAATATATGGGGACTTCTACTAATTTGAACCGGTGGAAGACTCCATGATGACTCGACCGTCTTCAAAATCGGGTTCACTTGGATCCGAATCGTGTCGTCGATGTTGATGTAGTCGATTTGGTGTTGACATCTTGGTCTTCATTCTGGCGCCAACTTCTTCTTGAGTTCTTGATCTCGTACTTAAGATCGTTATTGTGTCTTGCGAGCTACGATCTCGTCCATGTAGTCTTTGCGTGTAGTCTTTAGTTCTTCTTCAATTCGATGATCCTTTCCTTCGTCTTCGCAACTCCAACATGTCATTGCACATTTGGTTCTCTGGCGTCGAATGTCTGGTTTAACTCTGGATGAATGCTGCAATGGACCTATCTTTCTTGGTGTTGGACGTCCGGTTGTCATCTCGGCGTCCAAATCTGGTAGATGGTGTCCTTGAGGTCTTCTTGATAAACTTCTCTAATCGTCCCATGGTGATGTGAGCTGCCATGCTCTTTCCGGACTCAAGTGGGTGCCTTGAAAACACTATCTATTGGCTTGGTGATTGGGGCGAATGTCCTTCTGGAGCGTGAGCATGAATCTTCAGCGCTCCTCTTGAGCGAGTGGCGTTGAAAGTCCGGTGAAACTTGGTAGTCAATGTTCGGTGCTTAGTAACTTCCTTCAAGTGAAATCAAAAGGTGTGCCTTCATCCGATTGGGTGTACTTGATCTTCGCGTCAATCATCCTAAAGAGAGTAGAAAAGATGAGGAGTTAGAAAATGAGAAGAGAGTGATCTATGGCTTTAACTTAGTGGTGTGTCCTACGATCGGCGTGTGCTCGATACCATTCTCTGTGCGACCGGACCGAATGGATCTAGCGCTCGTGCTCGATGTCATCCTGGATCGATGTCTTGACACCACCAGATGCCGAAGGATTTATAGCGAGTAGCAATCACACACTTATTACATCGTTGTCCACAAGGAACTGAATACAATAATATGGCTTAAGGCCATCTAATAATAACGGAAGGCTTGGAAGATAAGCGAGTCCATCAACTCCAGGCATCGAGTATAGAACCACGACCTAACACCTTAATGCGTAAATGCGAAAAGTCGCAATGTGAAAGTTGCAGCCAAAAGCAATTGACACATGGAATATCTTGGCAATGTAACACATAAAACAACGAAAGAATAAGCCTATACTACATGCATATTTGGCTGGTGGTAAGGCTCTCTGATTACATTGCATAAAGCTGATTTTTCCTACATCAAAGGAATAATTTTATTTAACTATCATGGAGTTGTTAAACATTGAGAATGGTTGACAGCATCCTCAATCGATTAAAAAGTACTCATCAAAACCCAATAACTTTTATTTAGAAGTAACATGTTGAGATTCACATGATAATCAAGTACGGATACTCAAATTGTCCATAACGGGGACACGGCTAATCATGATTAGTTTATACACTCTGCAGAGGTTTCCTTTATTCCCCACAAGACTCGATCGCCTCCGCTTGGTTCTACTTTTACATGGTGTTTGAGAAGCGGATGGCCGAGACATAGTCTTTCGAAGCGCTAGCACCTTACATTGGGTGACCGTTCCAACCTACATCCCCTACATCAGCTAGCCTACCGTAGAGTTACCGACTTAGTCAACTACGCGAGCCCATAATTGGCTTGTGGCTGCTACGGAAGTTTCGGTTTGACAAATCTTATGATCCCTTAGAGCACGGTGGCGGTCGAAGAAATCTGAGCAAGTCTGATGGAAACCAGGTGCCTCAATCCACCCGGATGTGTGTTAGGTTGCCACCTTAGATATACCATTAATTAACAATCTCACAATTCATGGATAATCACTCACCCAATCCCGTCTACTAGCATAGCATGGCATGAACAAGCAAGCGTAAAGTAACTCCCAAGGTTTCATAAGTAAAAGCATAATAGGTACTACCTCAATCTACTTCCCAATACCCACAATTTAATTAGATCCTAATCATGCAAGTGTTTGAGGTTTGATCTAATGCATAAAAGCTGGGTATGAGAAAAATATGATCAAAGTGTTACTTGCCTTCTTGATGATCCATGAGTCCTAGAGATTGAAGTAACAAGCGGGCACTCGGGTGATCTAAGCAGGACAAACAACAAGCATACAATAAGTACTCATCTAATGCGAAATCTCGATTAAAAGATCTAACGAAAGTTCAACAGAACCCTGGTTGCAAAGAATCGAATCAAATTAAACTCCGAAATCGAAACTTCGGAGAAAGCGTCTCGGTTTAGCGATCTGAAATTAGGTCAAAATTTCACAGTGGCAAAACTCTGTGAAGTAGGGTAATCGGAGACGGCGGTTTGTTCGAAACTCGGGCTTGAATCACGATTAGATAAGCGGCGAAAAATAAAACAGTTTTGAAAATCAGATCGAAATCAAATCGAAAATAACGGATTAATTCCGATTAAAAAGAAAAACGACGAGCGAGTTAAAAGCGAGCGTTTGTTACGAGCGAATCTAGACGCGTTCATTGAAGCGAGCAGTTGGTGAGCGTCGTTAATTAAAAAACCGAAAAAAATAAAACCAATCTAGGTTTTAAAAAACCAAACATATTTAAAAAAAACGGATCGGTTGGGGAAAAACGAATCGGTTGGAGCGGCTACCTCGTTGGCTCCTTGGCGAGTCTTGAAGCTCGTGGGGCGAGTCCGTGAGGTCAGCGGAGGCGGGGTTTCGGCAAGGCAAGCTTCTCTGGGGGAGGTTGCTGGTCGGGTGGGCTCGTGAAGGGGCTATTTATGGGGGGCGGGGGGGGAGGAAGGGGGTCAGTGGGACTCAGGGGCCCTCTTGTGGGAGGGGGGCCAGGCTGAGCGGGAGATGGGCGGGCCTGGGCTGAGGCCGGCTGGGCCTTCAAAAGGGGCGTTTTTTTAAAAAATTAAAACAAAACAAATAAAAAAATAAAATCTCGTTTAAATAAAACAAATTTTCCCCTCCTAAAAATGGAGTAACAAAATGAACTTTAAAAAATATACATGAT
>JAHIAM010011001.1:0-10410 GCA_021605205.1 Aegilops longissima
CGGCCACCGACCAATCTTTAAGGCTGCGGTTCGTCTCCGGCTCCACGTAGATGCCTTCCGCGCCCCATTTGGTGGCGGAGCGTTCAAAAGCACTTTGCTCCGCCGGCGCCTGGCCTGCCGGACTGAGCCGCGAGTTGACGGCCGACCATTGGTGGTGGGCCTGTTGGTCCTCGAGTCAATGAGGTGGACCCCACGGTTAACTAATTAGATTAGTTCTAATTAAAGTTAATTAGTTAAACTAACTCTGACATCGGGTCCCACTCGGTTTGACCTGGACGACCCGTTGACCCCTGACGTCACGCTGACCTCATCTTGGCGCAATAAATAATTCTGGATTTATTCTGATATAGAAATTCGAGAATATAATTCAAATTTCAAATGCTTATAACTTTTATTCTATAACTCCAAATGCAAAGATTTATATATGAAAAATTATCAGAAAAATCCACTCTATCCATTGGTACAGGTTTCATGCATGTTAAAACAAGTTAACTATGCTGAATAACCAGAATAAGATAATGCACCATTAGGACTAACTCAAATGAGCTATCATTTGAATCCTTGATTCAAATGAGTTCATCCCTATTCTTTCAGCTTGCATTAGACCAACACACATCCATATTGCCATGTCATAGCATGCATCATATTGTTGCATATTGTCATGTGTGTTTACTTTCGGTGTGCTTTCATGATAGGTTACTTGAAGATAACCTCGACTACCCATCTGAAGGCGGTTCCTACCCAGTTCCATCGGGCAAGCAACCCGTTGATCATTCGATACAAACCCATGTTCTCGCTACGCTCTCGTTTCTGCATTAAGACAACGCGATTCAAACTGTTGTGTGCTGCGGTAGTTGAACCCACTTCCTTTGCATGACTGTCATTGCCACGATAACTAGATGAAACCCACTAGTATGTGTAGGAGTTGATTGAGCCATGTTTGTGATTCCTACCATGCTATGCTTGCTATGCTTAGAGTTGTGTCAGGTCGGCTCATCGGGATGATGAACTGGAGTGAAAGGTTGTGTTGGTTCAGAGTGAAAGTGTTGAACACGATTTGGTAAAGGTATCGATGAGAGGCCATGTAGGAGTACATGGTGGGTTGTTTCATTGAAGCGAACTTAGGCTGAGATCTGTGTTTGTGATCCATGAATCAGTTACTACCACACATTGGGATCTAATTGACCCTCTCAACTTCTTAACCACCCTTGTTCTTAGTCAGGAGTTGCAAGTAGTTTACGGTGTTTGTAGCATCTTTGGGGCCGCATAGCTGACCTTAGGGGTGGGTTGTGTTGCGGTAGACACGTGTCGATGTCACGAGTGCCGTTTGGTATCTCGGGAACCCTGCACACATCGTTCGGGCTGTATGGGAAACCTCGGCGGACTCCTGCGGATGGAACCGAATAGGCGATAAACTGGACTAGGGACTTGAGTGTTTAGGTAGGCTGTGGCCGACACCCGTTGGGCTTCGCTTGAAGGTTGCAGTACATGTCGTGTAGCGGCGATAAGTGGTGAGCGTGTGTGAAGAAGTACACCCTGCGAGGGTTAAATATGATCTATTGAATAGCCGTGTCCACGGAGAAGGACTTCGGGTTACCTATATCAGGTTCATAGACAAGTAAATGGATACTACTAAAAGCCTCAAGATAAGTGTGAGTATAGTGGATGGCCCTCTCGTGGGATGCGAGAGAGGATCCGCGTGGAGTATTGTGATGGTGATTAGTGGACTCGTGTACGACAAATGCTTTACAAAGTGGTGTCACGTGGGATAAGCAGCCAAGAGTCAAAGCTGGCTTGCTGCAAATAACTCCACTTCCTTCCTTGAGAATGTGCATGTATGATAGGATTACGTGGTAAGACTTCTTTGAGTACCTTTGTACTCATGTTTGTAATTAATGTTTTTAGGAGGACTATACTACCCCTCAGCCAGTTCTATGTAGATATTGACTTGACAGTGAACTAGCCACCGGTGGCGATCTAAGACTTATGAAGGGCCATTGTAGATAGAAAGGCTCCAACAAGCTTTCTTTCTTTCTAGAGTCGTACTCAGACTAGTTTGCTTCGCATGTGCTTGTATGATTGTATGACTTGAGTGTTGGGTCATGTGACCCTACTGTATACTATGTTATGTATGGCTCCTCGGAGCCTCTTAAATAAAAGTACTTGAGTTGTAGAGTTTTGTTGTGATGCCTTGTTGTATTTACTCATATCGGGCATATTGCGTGTATGATTGAAATGCTTGGTATGAGTGGGATCCGACAAACTAGTTGTTTATCCTTGGCAGCCTCTCATATGGGAAATGTAGTCTCGTGCTTACGGCGATAGTAGTCCGCTCTGCCAGTTCACGGAGTCACTAGCCTTGCACTCTTGCTTGGACACTTGGCGGCATGTGATTCATTTCGTTCCTATATACATCCCTTGAAATGTCGCGATGATATCGGAGTCTGCCTAGCCTGCTACAGCCGGGATACGAGTCTGTTAGCCAGTGCTACAGCCGAATTCATCGTTGATGACCGACATGCTCGAGTGATTCATGTACTGTCCCCATAGGTTAGTGCGCTTTGGGTTCACGACTAGCCATGTCGGCCGGGTTCTTTGTCATGTGGATGCTAGCGACACTATCATATCGTGAGCCAAAAGGCGCAAGCGGTCCGGGCCATGGTAAGCGACACCGTAGAATACCGTGCGTGAGGCGCAAAGTGATATGAGGTGTTACCGCTAGGTCGATGTGACTTGGAATCGGGGTCTGACAGCGTTGGCATCGAGCGAGGGCTGCACTGTAGGTTAGCTAAGCCAAAATGGTGAAGTTGAGTCTAGAAATGCTTTAGTTATATGTAGGGAATTGATTGTGGGAGGAGCGTAAGGCTCTTTTACTCCTTTACCTTATGCCCTCGATCTGAGTCATCCTCTTCTCATTCGGCGTGGGTTTAGGACTAGGCTCTCTTCTCTCTCATCGAGTTCACGTGTTACTAATCCGTAGTAACTTATAGGATTGTTGGTTACATCCTCGATTCGGTGCTACTAAATTTTAGTATGCTATCATTTGAACGAACCTTGATATGATGTTGTTGAGTGGTTTTGCAATCTGATTTTGAATGTCTCAAATCTGATTTTGAGCATTCTGAGATGTTATGCTGCCCGATTTTCCTAGAAATTCTAATGCCTTTGCATTGTGGCTGTGCTTTCAGATGGCCACCGCCCGAAACCAAGTGGTTAGCTTGACCCGTTGCATTGATGTGTGTGGTCACACGGCAATGCTGGTTAGTGATGATTGAATCTGGTTATCGATGGTATCCTGAATATACCGTTGAGGAGCAGTTTAGGGATTTCAATCAAAGCCAATACCTATGCAGGTCGGTTTATCCATCTTATCCGGACTCTTGAGCCACTTCACTTTGTTCTTATGGGCTCGGAATCACTATTGGAATATCGTGCAAGATGCAGCCTATTCCATGATGACTATTATTGAGCGAACGCCTTCTTGGGCAACCGATTTCGCTATATGCGGCATCCCTCCACAGGCGCATGGCTATCTTGAGGTTTGTACAGCGATGCATCCCATGAGGATCACTCCTTCGCACTACTCTTGAGATCTTTGGAGGACAAGGACCGTGAGAACCGGGCCTTGCGTATGGAGCTTTAATGCCGTTCGACCCTTTGGGCTACTCGACTAGGTTTGCACCTGCCGTGCAAGCGGATATATGGACATGAGGACTTGTACCCGTGCGGGAGTCTGCCGGACTTTATGGAGTGGCGTGAGGTTGGAGCATCACTCCTCCTCGTGGGCCTCGTCGCCACCGTTTGTTGGACCACGGCCACATCCGAGTCCTTATGGTCCACAGGCCCCACGAGTTATCTGTTCCGGACGATCATGTTCCACTTCGAGTTTGGGTGGTGACTTCTATGAGGACTACTATGGAGCTGCACGAGATAGTAGTAGTATTCCTAGTATGGTAATAGTTGTGTTTCCACCGTCTGCGTGACTCGTGGAATCGACTTAGTGTGTATCGTTCGGAAGTGTAGAAAAATAATGTATAGGAGTTGGATTGCTTCCGATGAGATGTAGCGCCTTTCCTTATAGTTGTACTCCGTCGGGCTTGTACTAAACTATGGATGGTGTGTATGACCGTTGGTATATATATATAGGCAGTTTTATATTACCATGTCATACGGATGAACATCTTTGCATTCCATGCTATCCATTACCTTCCGCACTTCCTTGTTAAATTCTGCCATCCTGGTTTAAACCTTTGCTTTGTCTCCCGGGATGGTCAACACTCATAATACTCCTGCTGTTCGAGGCGGGGAGAAGCGATGCAGCCGAAATGTGATCGACGCAACCGCCATCTTTGGCGAGTGATCTTTGAAGCGAGCAATAAGCGTGAAACCAACGCTTATTGGGCGGATTGAACAAAACACACCGCCAGCCAAGAAGCGATGTGGTTTCACTCAGCGATTTAGTCAAGCTATATCCCCAAAATTCAAATATTCCGTCGAGCCTCTCGGCGGATGATTAGCTCCGGCATCCACCACAAGCTGCGTTCATAGCGTGGCTGAGGCTGACAAGGTTACCTTTGCGCTTATCATCTTGAAGGCCCTGCTAGCCTCGGTGGGAAAATTATGAGGCTATCGTCCGGTTGGACAAGTTACATCTTGGGCTGAATTCGTGCCGCCTTAGTGAGCATCATATTCGGAAGGTCTTATGGACCGCAAAGGGAGAATTCTGAGTTTCACCCAAGGTAGGCTGACGGTGGATGCCTCATGCCGTGAATTTGGAGGTTAGACGTTATGCTCGAAGAAGTTTCTACCGATGCCAAGCGCAGGCAAGGTTCCGCAAGGGACTTAGCACGAGCTACGCCGAGATCTCCGTGCATGGTGTACCTCTTTCGAAGCTAGTCAATAAGGCTATCGGTGCGAAAGCTGGGCAGACTGATTTTGAGGCTTCGCATAGCACATCCGTGACTCTGGATCGTCATCCGGCTCTGGATCCCGAAGCGCGGGTTTGGGTTCAAATACTGCTCTACCACCGAGTTCACCCGAGGCCATCCTTGGCGCCTCGCCCCAACCAACCGTATTTTCCACCCAAGACTTATGGAGGTCCAAGCTGCTAATGCTGCTCACGTCCAAATGTGATAACTTGCTTCAAGTGTGGAGAGGCAGGCCACTATATCCAGAGTGTCCCAGAACAACCCCAATCAAGTGGAAAGTCTTGGCGTGGCAAGCCAGCGGAAAGGTGCCCTATGCTAAACCGGTTGCCACCGCTCGTGGCCATGTCAACTATGTCTCTGCTGAAGAAACCTATGAGGATCCCAGCGTCGTCCTCGATGCGCTTCTTGTTAATTGCCATCCGGCAACTGTTCTTTGATCTTGGAGCATCTCATTCATTTATTTAAGAGCTATGCTCGATTACAACACCACATTACGTGACATGCCTACCTCCATGGAAATTCAAACTCCTGGTTCTAGATGGCAAACCTCTAGAATAAGTCATGGGAATGAAATTCTTGTCGACAGATTAGTCTTTCTTGCATCTCTAATAGCTCTCAAGTCCTCGGACATAAACATCATCTTGGGTATGGTGGATGTCAGCCCATTATGCTAAGATTGATTGCTCTACTAGAACTATTCAACTTACCCATCCTTGGGCAAGGCGGTAAATGTTTTAACCCGGTGTCTAAGCGCCACTTTACTCATAAATGCCAACCCCTTCCGGACCTCGAAGATATTCCGGTGTCCGTGATTTCCGGATGTCTTTCGGAGGAACTGCCGGTGTTCCACGATAGGGATGTCGAGTTCATGATAGATCTTGTTCCGGAACCGTCCCAATCTCTAGAAGACCTTATAAGATGGCACCCTAGAACTAGCTGAACTTAGAAACAACTCGATGAGTCCTTGCAAAAGGTTTCATCCGTCCTAGTTCATCTCCATGGGCTTGCCCGTCCTCTTCGTCAAGAAGAAGGATGAGTGCGGATCGGATGGTTGTAGATTACCGACAGTCAATTTGGTCACTATCAAGAACAAGTATCCGCTCCCGGGATCAACGACACTGTATGATCAGCTCGCTGGATCCTCGATCTTTTCAAGATGGATTTGAGGTTGGGCTACCATCAAATCAAAATCAAACGAGGGACATTCCCAAAGCGGCCTTTGTCACTCGTTATGGCCAATCTGAGTACACCGTCATGTCCTTCGGATTAACCAATGCTCCAGCCACCTTCTCTCGGTTAATGAACTCAATCTTCATGGAGTATTTGGATAAATTAGTGTGGTATACCTCGATGATATACTCATCTACTCAAGAATGAGGAAGAACATGCGAACATCTAAGGCTAGTATTGATGAAACTTGAGAGCACGCCTTTATGCCAAATTCTCTAAATGTGAATTCTGGTTGCGAAGTGACCTATCTAGGACATGTAATCTCTGGTAAGGGCATTGCTATCAATCCGGCGAGTTCAAGCCGTCCTTGATTGGACTCCACTGAATCGGTCAAGCAAGTTCGGAGTTTCCTCGGTTTAGCGAGCTATTGCCGCCGCGTTCGAGAATTTCTCTAAAGTTGCTAAACCTCTAACGAACTCCTCAAGAAAGATAAGAGTTGAATGGGCGCCAGTCGAGTTCAGCTTTCGAGGAACTGAAAAGGCGCGACATCTGCTCCGTACTTGTTCCACAGATTTCTCTAAGGACTTTATTATCTATTGCGGCGCCTCGCGACAAGGACTAGGTTGCATACTCATGCAAGATCGTCATGTGATTGCCTCGCTTCTCGACGATTCGTCCACATGAGGATAACTACCCCACACGATCTAGAGCTTGCGGCGATGGTTCATGCACTCAAAACCTGGCGACATTACCTTACGGGTAATCGTTGCGAAATCTACTGATCACCAAAGTCTGAAATATATCTTCACCCAACGGATCTGAATCTCGAGGCAAAGGCGTTGGGTCGAGTTGATACAGATTTCGACTTAGGAATATCCTACACCCGGGCAAGGCCAATGTCATGGTGGCGCACTAAAGTCTAAATCTTATTGTAACAATCTGATGTTACAACAAAGTCAACCATTTCTCCACAGGAATTTCGTAAGCTTAATCTTCACATTGTTCCTCGAGTTCCTTTCCACCACGTGGCGAAACCTACCCTCACGGATCGAATCATAGCTGCTCAGCGGTATGATGAGAATATCTCGGATCAAGGAGAACATTGCTAGCGGAGCTGCTAAATGTTTCTCCATAGATGAACAGTGTTGTCTTCTTTGAAAACCGCTTGGTGGTTCCCAGAAACAACAGCTACGCAATTGATCCTTAAGGAAGCTCATGACTCTCCTCTCACCATTCATCCCGGTAGTACTAAAATGTATCAAGACCTCGCGAGGTTTTGGTGGACTAGGATGAAGAGAAAATCGCTCAATACATTGCTAATGCGGCGTCGTCGTCGAGTTAAGCGAGCATCAACGACCTCTTGGTACCCTTCAACCTTTGGAAATTCCTGAATGGAAATGGGATAAAATCGGTATGGATTTCATTACGGGTTTCCCAGGACCAAGAGGGAATAATGCTATCTTCGTTGTCGTCGATCGTCTTTCCAAAGTAGCCCACTTCCTACCTGTTAGTGAGAGTATAACCGCTAGCCAGCTAGCTGAATTGTACATCTCTCGAATAGTGTCTCTTCATGGTGTTCCATTGGAGATTAACTCAGACCGTGGAAGTCTCTTCACCTCTCGATTTTGGGAAAGTTTCCAAACGCTATGAACTCGTCTCTCCTTTAGCACCGCTTTCCATCCCCAATCAAGTGGTCAAGTAGAGCAGTCAATCAAATCCTAGAGGATATGCTTGAGCTTCGTCATCTCTTCGGCATGAATTGGGAGAAATGCCTTCCATTGCGAGTTAAGCTTATAACAATAGTTATCAAGCCAGCCTGGCAAAGCCCTTTCGAAGTTCTTTATGGGCGGAAATGTGACGCCTCTTAAGCTGGTGAAACGGGAGAGACAACTCTTTGGCGGATATGATTCAGGAAGCGAGAAGAGCAAGTTCGCGTTGTTCGTGAAAATTGAAAACAGCCCAATCTCGTCAAAAGAGCCAATATGACGCAAGCATAAGCCTTGACTTATGAAATTGGCGAGAAGGCTTACCTTGGGTTACTCCTTGAAGGAACCCATCGATTCGGTATCAAAGGCAAGTTGGCTCCTCGTTACATTGGACCCTTCGCATTCTTGCCAAGCGAGGAGAAGTTGCCTACCAATTGGAACTACCTCCGCATCTTTCGAGTCCATGATGTCTTCCACGTTTCCCAACTCGGCGTTGCTTCTCGGATCCTATCCGTGGAGTGGACCACAAGACTTGATCTCCAAGATAACCTCACCTATCGAGAATATCCCGTTCGTATCCTCGATCAAGCCGGCGTACCACTCGGCGTCGGAATATCAAGTTTCTAAAGGTTCAATGGTCAAACCATTCCGAGCAAAAGCAACTTGGGAAAGGGAGGATCGTCTTCGACTTGAGTATCCCACCTTTTTAGCAGATCCTAAATCTCGGGGACGAGATTCTTTTGAGTGAGGGTGAGTTGTCACATCCCGGTTAGACCATGCATTAGGGTGTGCATCATGTTTAAATTCCATTTGAATTTGAAATGGGAAGGCGAAACCCGAACACCCCCTTAAAATAACTAGGGTTTACTAAAATTATTTCAATGAATCAAAATGCCCTTCAAAATGCTCATCCTCTTTGTTTTGGTTCAGAACCCATGTCAAAGGAGGTGTATCATTTTCTAGGTCATCTAAAGGTTCTAGGATTAATCCACAAGTTTTGAACTTGAGCATTTTAAATTATATAAAATATTTTAAATGTTCAAAAATTGCCAAACCAAAATGTTTCATGTTGGGAATATTCCAACAAGGGACCAGGAGCATTTTGGTGATTTTTAAAACAGTTTTGGTATTTTAGAAAAACCCCACAAGTTGCAGGAAATTAGAAAAAGAATAAAAATCGAGAAACCCTTACAGGCGCTTGTGCGGCCCACTGCGGCCCAGCCACAGCAGCGCCAGTAGCTGCTTGCTCACGAGCGAGCAACCAGTGCCGACAGCTCGAGCGGCGCACGCAGCTGGCGCCGCCTGCTTCACCTCCTCGCCGCCTCGCTGCCTGGGCCGGCCTCCGTCGTCGCCCGACCCCGGACCGCCATTCGCCCCTGCCTCTCTCCCTCGCTCCCCTCGCCATGGCCGGCGCCACCGTCGCCGCTCCACCGTCGTAGCCATAGCCACCGTCGTCCCAGCCCACGAGACCGTGTCCGATCGCCGCCGTCGTCTGCCGTCCGAACTAGCCAAGCCCAGTGCTTCTTGCCCGAAACCACTGCACGACCTCGCCGACTCCGCCACCGCGAGATCCCCTTCGCCGTCGCCGCCGCATCGGATCGTCCCGACCCGCCGTCGGCTCTCTGAGACGCGTGAGCCTGGCTACCTCCCCATCCTCTCCACTCTCTTCTCGTGCACCTAGCGAGCACCAGGCTTCGCCCGAAGCACCGCCCTGGGCTAAATGCCGCGCAGAGCTCCGGCCACGCAACCACGCCACGTGTCCATCGCACTCACCGCGTTGCGTTGGGTCAACCCTGCACTCCAGCGCCTCACCTTGCCCCCTAGCGACTAGTCCGAGATCACCCGAGCCCGGCCGCCGCCAAACTTCGTCCTGGCGCCAACCCGCCACCCGACCCCATGCTTTACCAAGAGCTGCGGTTCGTCTCCAGCTCCACGTAGATGCCTTCGCGCCCCATTTGGTGGCGGAGCGTGCAAACACTTTGCTCGCCGCCTTTGGCCTCGCCCGTGACTGAGCGCCCGGAGTTGACCCTGACCATTGGTGGTGGGCCTGTTGACGCTACGAGTCAATGGCGGTGGACCCCACGGTTAACTAATTAGATTAGTTCTAATTAAAGTTAATTAGTTAAACTAACTACTGACATGCGGGTCCCTTTCGGTTTGACCTGGGCGACTCCGTTGACCCTGACGTCACGTCGACCTCATCTTGGCCTAATAAATGAATTCTGGATTTATTACGATATAGCAAATTCGAATATAATTCAAATTTCAAATGCTTATAACTTTTATTCTATAACTCCAAATGCAAAGATTTATATATGAAAATTATCAGAAAAATTCACTCTATCCATTGGTACAGGTTTCATGCATGTTAAAACAAGTTAACTATGCTGAATAACCAGAATAAGATAATGCACCTTTAGGACTAACTCAAATGAGCTATCATTTGAATCCTTGATTCAAATGAGTTCATCCCTATTCTTTCAGCTTGCATTAGACCAACACACATCCATATTGCCATGTCATAGCATGCATCATATTGTTGCATATTGTCATGTGTGTTTACTTGTGTGTGCTTTCATGATAGGTTACGCCCGAAGATAACCTCG
>JAHIAM010011007.1:0-19142 GCA_021605205.1 Aegilops longissima
GCGCACCTTTCACGGTATCATACACCACCATATACATTCCTCAAAACAGCCACCATACCTACCTATTATGGCATTTCCATAGCCATTCGAGATATATTGCCATGCAACTTTCCATCGTTCCATTTATTATGACCGCTCCATCATTGTCATATTGAAAGTGCGTTATATCGACTAGAGGGGGTGAATAGGCGATTTTATGAATTCTTCACGAGGAATTTGCGGTGAGGAAATTCCTTAGCGAAGAACTACTTAGCGGAATAAGTACTCGAAGTAAGCATAAGAGAATCGGGCATGGTCATCATGATGAAATAAAGACAATCAAAGATCGAAAGCGTAAACACGGGATAGCACAAGATGAAGACAAGCAGTGAAGAAATTGGCGAGGAAATTGAGAAAGTCTTGATCAAAGTCTTCAAACACAGATATGAATGAACACTCAAGGCAGTAATGAGGAAATGAGAAGGTTGAGGAAATAGAACCAGTAAGGTTGGTGAAGACAATGATTTGGTAGACCAGTTCAAGCTGTTGTCTCGGTTATACGTCTGGTTGGAGCGTGAGTATTTAAACTCGAGGACACAGTCCGGACACCCGTCGCTGAGCACGCAGCTCAGGACACCAAGTCCTCACGTATTCTCCTTGAACTAAGGTCACAGACCTCGTCCAATCACTCATGGTAAGTCTTGAGGACTTCCAAACCTTCACGAGACTTGGTCACTCGGCGATCCACAATTCCTCTTGGATGCTCTAGACCATGATGCCTAACCGTCTGGAAGAAGCACAATCTTCAAAGGTAACAAGCGTCGAGATCCACATGGATCAATCTCTTGATGATGCTCAATCACTTTGGGTTTATAGGGGTTTGGTGTTGGGTTTTCCTCACTCGATGATTTTCGCTCAAAGTCCTCGGAGGATGGGTTGCTCTCAAATGACAAGTGTCAAGTTTCTCTCGGGCAGCCAACCAGCTAGTGGTTGTAGGCGGCTATTTATAGCCTAGGGAGCAGCCCGACATGATAAGACATAAATGCCCTTCAATGATATGACCGTTAGGTGGATAAGATATTTTGGGACAGGTGGCGCCTGACAGCAGTCGGAAATTTGACTCTCAAATTCCTCGGGGCTATCATGTTCCTCACGGTCTGAGGCAATCCCTTGGCGAATTCTAACTCCTCGGTCGGGACAAATTCCTCGGCGCCGGAAGAACTTCGTCTACATCCTTGAAGAAATTGGTGAGCTATGAGATTTCAAAGGCTTCACTTTCGAAGGGATTGGTCGGTGTAGGATTTTGAGTTGAGCATCACATGGAAATTTTTCCTTAGTATTTCCTCGACCCCCAACGATGCGGTGTTTCCTATGACTCAAGAAAGAAAATGAAACTACGAAAACAAAAGTCTTCACGCTTCATGTTCCTCAAATGAATACCAAGTCTTCAAGGTCACACCAATTTCTTCACTTTCAAAGTCTTCAAAAGTCTTGAGAATATCAAAGTCTTGATCGAAGAACTTCATTTTTAGGAATTAAACTTTCCTGTAAATATCAAACTCCTCATAGACTTAAAGACCGTGTACACTCATAAACACATTAGTCCCTTAACCTATAAGTCTTCAATACACCAAAATCACTAAGGGGCACTAGATGCACTTACAATCTCCCCTTTTGGTGATTGATGACAATATAAGTTAAGTTTTCAAGAGGATAAACATATGAAGTGTAAATACTGATATTGAGGAATTTGATTGCAAGATATAGAAGAACTCCCCCGAAGATGTGCATAGTGAAATTTGCTTTTGAGGCAATGCACATTTGAAGGTTGAATCATGGAGATCTCCCCTATATCTTGTAATTCATACCGCATTTGACATATAATATGAAGAATTTGAAATGCATGATGAAATATGGTGCTTGATGAAATTCAGCATCGTGCAATAATATTAATGAGAACGGCATGCAAAATAATGCATCAAGAGTATCGAGCATAGTGCGAGCACGTGCATCAAAAGTATCAAAGCACCATCGGGATTAAGATTACAACTTCGATCCAATAAAAGTTTGGAAGAGCGAAGTTGTAACTTAACAAAAATGCCCATATAATAGACCGGCGAAGACTAACTCAAATTTCTCCCCTTTGTCATCGAATGACCAAAAGGATCGGCGAGGACTAACGCCTGAAGAATTTCAAGTTGAAGAAGGGCGCGCGTTGTTAGAGTCGATTGTTGTAGTGGGGCCTGCGTAGTGTCGTCAAGTCTTCATTTTCACGGTGTCCGTGATGAAGAATAGGGCTGGCCACAGGAAGGAACTTTGACCTTCTTGTATTTCTTGGAGGGAGGGACCGTCAAATTCTTCCTTGAGACCCATTGCGTCAGTTCTTCCGTCTTGTAGACATTTGAAAGAACAGCCAGTGCGTTTGAAGGTTTCATGGAGGTAGTAGTGGTTTTCTTCCTGCATTGTGTGTTGAGGTCATGTTGTGAAGAATTGAACCAAGCGGCGTTGACCCATTTATGATTACGATCAACCTTGATGAAGGCGAGGAGTAACTCACGATCAGTCATCACCACAGGTCTTTGTGGCTTGAGGACTTTGCTTGGATGAGGTATTTCGGCGATATGTGTGGCAGTCATCATTGGTGGAGTAGGATGCAGCTTTGCGGCTTCAATCCAATGGGCGAATGCCTTCATCGATCTGCATTGCCTTTCCCTTGTCATCGGTGAGGTAAATGACCGTTTGAGGGACTTCAATCGGGCAATTAGCTGCAGTGGTTGATATCACCTTGTAATTGGTGAAGACCTTGTCGATGAATCTCATTATCCAAGGCGCATAAGTATCGACTCAAATGGTGACATAGCAATGTTTGCGAGTCGTCATGAAGAAATCATGGAAGTTGGCCGGAGCGCCATGAATGATATTGAAAAGCATATTCTTCATGATGCCAATGACTTCTTCATCATTTGAGTCGTGGCCTTTGATAGGACTCATTGTCTTCGTCGAAATCGATGGACGATCAGGCACATACAATAATTCCTTGACGAGGAATTTGGTTCTTAGGGCCTGCACGGCTTCAAAGGCTTCATCGGCACTTGCATATAGTGATTTGAAAGCTCGGTTCGTTGTAGATACAACGAGCACCATCAAGTGGAGGCGAGTGGTAGGGCAAGCAATTCGTTCTGGTGCCTTGTAGTGGTATTTTCATACATCGATCTAACACCCATGAGTTCACATCTTAGCGTCTCGGTGATGTGCAGCGTTACATAAATTGAAGAATGAGTTCTTCATTCCAATCCACAGATGTCGGTGAGAAATTGAAGTCCGCATCGTGAAGAACAATGAGGCGGCTCAAGCATGCGAGACTCCATGTCCACATGAGGAATATGTGCATGATCGAAGAGTTTGTCTTTGTTGAAAACCTTGAGGAATAGAAATTGGCTGTGACGGTCGAAGCGCCTCTTCCTTATCGGCAGAATCATATGGATTATTCGATGAAGAATACATGCTCATGAAGAAATCTTCAGCCTTGAACTTTTGCTTTGTTGAGAAGGATTCTTTGGCTTTGGCGGTGGAGTGTCGATTGAGTTGCATCCGACCTCTGGAATCCAATCTCGGGTTCTTGGTGAGGAATTTCTTGTTCCTCTTGGTGCGATCGAGGATCGCAACCGAGTTCATCGGCCTAGTGGCTGGAATTTCTTCATGGACGGATGAAGTGGGATGAGTTTCTTGAATCCCATTTGAGCTGTTGGGCGGGGGGAGGAATCTGTTGGATTGGGGTGAAGAGTGGAGAATTTGGATCTTGACTTTCCCAAAAGTCATCGTTCATCACTGGCGTTGTGTTTCCAATATCCACCTCTTCTTCAATTTCCTCAACACCGGCCTCTTGAATTGTGAAGAGGCATAGCGAGAAATGATTGGGGTTGAAGGATTGCTTCCACTTCAATTTCTTCATCAATCTGCTCTGGCAAGCAGCGGAATGATTTTCTTCATCGAGATCCGCGGATCTCATAATCTTCATCAAAAGGAACAAGGTCCTTTGATGGAATTGAGAAATAGGATTTTCAAAGGGCTGGTTATTGGCTTCATTTTCTTGCATCGAAGAATTTGGCGGTGATGCTTTCCGTTTCTTCTTTGCAGCTCGTTATCGGCCTTGGTCTTCTTCACAGGTGATGGAAGAATTGGAGTTAGTGTTGGCGGGAGGAGCGGAATCTGGTTGATTTTCCTCGGGTGCAAGCTGATGCGTTGCCCGACTTATTCGATTTCTTGGAGCACCACTAGTGGGTGCCACAGCAATTCTTCGGTGGTGGAATGGGATCATCAGCCTGGAACTAACATTGTCTTAACCTGAACTTCATCGGTGGTCTTGGCATGTTCTTCGATCTGCTGGTGAGGCTCCGGCTGAGAATTTCTTGTTGCTTTAGGGCAGCAACATTGGTGAATTTCTTCGTCGAGGTTGGGAATCGACTTTGGCTCCTTGCCAATCAACATAATAGGAGTCAAATTTGTTTTGAGGGCTTTGATGTCGCCTGCATCTTGATAAGTTCTTGATTGTCATCTTGACAGCGTTTTCTTCAGGTTTCTCTTTTACATCTGCGATTTCTTGATCTCTCTGGCGTTATCAAATTTCCATTTCTCCTCTTGGATGAAATGACTCACATGTGACTTTGACCGGTGTCAGTTGAAGTCGGGGCATAGGAGTGTTTGGGTCCTTGTGCTAGAGATCAATGTAGTCTAGGATGCTCTTGGATCCAACGGATGGCATAGGTGTGCCTTTGGCTCTAGCCCCTTTCTTGGCGGTCTCTGATGATTTCCATAAGTTCATCATCATCGCCTCATCATCTTAATTGGCACTTGGGCGACCTGTTTCTTCTTAGGACTTGGCCGTGGACCTCGTCGGTTGCGACCTTAGTCTTGAAGTCGGGCGGATGAAGACTTTGGTGCGTGAGGAACTTCTTTGAAACACGGAGGCAATGGAAGATCTGTAGTCCTTTGTACGTGGCGGATCGCAGTCTTTGAGGACTTTGTCGGGCTCTGAGGACTTGGGAGGGCTCTTGAGGACTTTGAAGGAGCTAAGGATTTTGGGAGGCAGGGAGCGCAGAGGTGGCCGTGAGGCCCAGTTGAGAACTTGGCCGTGAGGGCAATTTTGGTGAAACACTTGGCTTGTTGGGGCTTCTTTGCCATAGATTTTCTTGGCTTGACAAAGGCCTCGATGGCGGCAGATGGAGTCCTCATTGAATTTCCTCCTTGCCTCGTTGGCTTGTCTTGCCAATTTGGCTTGGGCTTGGCCCATTCTTGGGAAAGTCCTCCCACGCTTGATCTTTGGTGAATTACTTCTTGACCAGTGCCAATGGAGCTCTTGGGCATGGAGGATTGAGTCCGAATTTCTTCATGTACTTTGGAGTTACATATCTTACTCCTCCATTCCCATGCCCATCTCCGTTCAATCCTTTGAATCGCACCTTGCTGAGTTTTATTTTCTTTGCGAACTCGGCTTCATCAGTGTGCAATAATCGCATATATTTCCTCGGGGATTTCAAGCATGTCATGACCTCGGGCCTCTTTCCTCCTTTACTGGCTTCTTTTCGCCATATTCTTGGTGAGGAATTTGAGCAGACGAATTCTCTGAAGGTATGCAACTTTTCTTGAGGCGCGCAAATGAGTTAAGTTGATGAGAACCTAGTGATTCAAGGCGGACATGAGTACTTGAGCAGTATAGTTCGAGGAATTTGGAGAGGTCATATTCGTTCTCGGAAGGTTTTCAAAAGAACTAGTTTGAGGAATTTGACGAGATGAGCCTTGAAGAATTTCACTAAGCGATCTTTGTCTTAGTTCGAGTTGTATAGATCGAGGATCCACACAATTGAGGAATCTTGAAGAAAATCATTGCTTAGAAAGCGAATCAAGAGCATATTTTGTTTGAGGTGTTCATATGTGTGAAGATTTGAATAATAAACACCTTTGAAGATTTTCGGAGCGTTTGAGAATCAAAGTGAGTAATAAAGTAACTTTTAATTACCGAAGTGAAGAATCTGACGAACTAAGAAGAACAGTTGGGAAGTTAAATCGTTCAGATCTTCCGCCCTAACTTCGGTGGAGGAAGACAGCTACGGGCGGGTGAAGATTTCATGATCGGTATGAGTATGTCGGGCGAATTAGAGTGAAGCTCTTCCTCACGGCTGACGATGGAGTAGCGGGCTAGGGTTTGAAGCTCGGCGAGAGAGAGGCGGTCGTGAGTAAAGGAAGTGAGGAAGGGGTGGGGTTATATAGCCACGGTGAAAAACTGTTACGAAGATTTGGGACGAGCGTGCCTGACCCTTCTCATTACGTGACATGTGTCACCCACATCTTGAAAAGTGGAGATCGTGTTAGATCGTGGGTGAATAGATAAATCCATCGTGGGATGCGAGCAGTTCGGCGGCAAAACGAAAGTTTGGATAAGATCAGTTTTAAAGTTCCTTAGCAATTTCTTGGTGACAAGGACACGTGAAGATTTTGAGCGAGTTTCAAATAGAGCAGGATGAAGAATTTGTGAATAGATTATATTGAGTATAGCATAGAGAAGCGGTCCGATCCATTCATTAGCGAAAAAGCGACTTGAAGAAATAGCCATAAGTGAATGTTGTAGAGGACATAAACCCATATATATATATAGCTAACGACGGAAACAGTGAGGATTTTGAAAAGTTGAAGAATTTGAAAAACTGAAGAATTTCAAAAAGAGAGGAAAAACTCAAATTGAAGATTTTCAACTTTGGTGGTGGCGTGACTGTCACAGCCCCAGATCAACTCTAGAGCTTGCTTGTAACTAGTAGCATTGCATCCATGCATCATGTTTAATTTCCATGAAATTTGAAATGGGGATGATCAAGCCCTAGCACTAAAGCAATTCAAATAGGTTTAAATTCAAAAATATTTTCAAAAACCCAAAGTGGTTTGCAAAAATGTTCATGATTAATGGAAAGGGTGAAAACCATATCCGGTGATGGATATTTTTCCAAGGCATTTTGGATTTTTGAATAAACCATATTGTATTTGAATTGGGGCATTTAAATACTATTAATATTTTAAATGCTCCAACAATTACAGAAAAATAGTTAAGGGCCTCTGTAATAATTGATTAATGCCCATAATTATTTTGGATTTATTAAATGGTTTAGTATTTTACTAAACTAAAACAAAACAGAATAAAATAGAAAAAAACAGAAATAATAAAGAGAAGGACTACGGTTTACTGCAGCCCACATTGCCTTCTCCCCTCCCCTGCCATTGGTGGCCCACCCAACACAACGCCTCGTCGCCTACCTCTGCCCGGTGGCGAGGGAGGTTTCTGGCGACGCCGGCTCGCCACCTCCTCCCTTCCAGCCTGCCGGCCCTCCCGACCTCCTTGCGGCGCCAGCGGCGCCCGTGCCCCCTCGCTCCTCTCCCTCACTGCGCTCCCTCTCTCCCCGGCCCCTCTTCCCGAGCTCACGAGCGGAGCTACACGCCAAGCAGGCTCCATCGCAGCCACCGCACCCCTTCTCCTCTCCGGCATGTCCCGAGCTCCCTTAGCCCTCTCCTCCCTCCTCGCCAAGTCTCCGGCCGGGCGCCCGGCGCCCGCCCACGTTTTCCCCTCTTGGACCCGTGCCGTGCCCATGTCCGGCTCGGTGCCCCAGGCTTCCCGATGCCACCATCGCACTCACGGTGAGCCCAGTCATTCCCCTCTTCCGACTCGTTCCCCTCCTCTAGCCACCGTCTCCCTCGGGCTTCGCCCGCCGTGCCTCGTCCAGGCGTGGTGGAGCCCCAATGACCAAGCCAACCTCACCACCGCCCTCACCGCCCCAGGGACCCGTGGCGCCCTCCGTTTCCCCTCTAGTGCTTGGCTCGAGCCAGCTGCCGAACTCCGGCGGCCGCATAAGTCGCCCGTGTCGATTCGCGCCAGGCTCAACCCACTTCACCAAACCTCGGCTCATCCCCAGCTCCCGTGGGTACCCTCCCGACCCTTTTGGTGGCGGAACAATGAAATGCCTTGCGCCGCCCGTCATCGCATGACTGACTTCGCTTGGCGCCAATATTCTGCGGTTTAACCTCCCCCTCTCCCTCGCGACATACGGGCCCGCCCGCTAATCCAGTTAGATTAGTTTATAAGTTAGGTAGTTAGTTGAACAGCGACGGTGGGTCCCGGTCACCGTTGACCTGGACGGCGACCCGGTTATTTCGGCTGGCGTCACATCGGCGTCGGTGACGCAATAATTTATTTTTGGAATTATTTTAATTCAGGAAATTCCAGAAAATACCCCAAACTTCAAAAAATCATATAAATTCAATAGTAACTTTCGGATGGAAATAATTTATATATGAAAAATGATCGAGAAAAAATATGAAGAATCTGTTTATGCCATGATCATGCATGTTTGAACAAGTTAACCTCACTGAATAGGAGGAATCATGATTAGGGTAATTTATGGAATAGCATTTGAAGTTGGAGTTCAACCTTGTTTGAATTCACTTCAACTAACAGATTATTATTGCATTAGATGAATTCAGTATAATGTAATGGCATGTCATTCATGTGAATGTGCATTGCATTGATTGTGTTCTCTCTTGTTTGCGGTGGTGTCCCCTCTCGATGAGCGGCGTCTGAAGACGATGAGTTGATGACACCGATGAAGAACTATATTATCTTGAAGTGCCGGGCAAAGCAAAACCCCTTGTTCATTCGATATAATCCCACTCTCTCTACGCTCCTGCTCTATTTGCATTAGGACAACAACGACTCATGTGTTACTTATGCGATGCTGAACCCTTGATCCTTTGCATGACTGTCATTCCACGATAATTAGATGAAACCCACTAGTATGAGTAAAGAATTGTTTTGAGCCATGTTGTGCCTACTCATTTTATGCTTGTTTGTCATGCACTGCTCTTGCTTAGAGTTGAGTCGGGTGATTCATCGGGAATGAATTGGAATTATTATGAACATGTCCCTCATGTGTGTGTGAGCTAAGTGTGTGAACCACGATTTGGTAAAGAAGTAGCGGTGAGAGGCCATGTGGGAGTACATGGTGGGTTGTCTCATTGCAGCCGTCCTCGGAGGCCAGAGTTACGTGTTTGTGATCCATAATCGATTACTACTACGCATTGGGCCCCGAAACCAATGGACCCTCTCGACTTCTTGACCACCCTTGTCCTCGAGTCAAGGAGTTGCAAGTAGTTTCGGTGTTTGTAGCATCTTTGGGGCATATAGCAACGACCTTAAAGGGTGGGTTGTGTTGCGGTGAAAGCACCGTGATGTATGCTGAGTGCCCGTTTGGTATCTGGGAACCTTGCACATCGTTCGGGGCTGTATGGAAACCTCGGCGGACTCCCTGCGGATGGAACCGAATAGGCGATAAACCTGGACTAGGACTTGAGTGTTTAGGTAGGCCGTGGCGACACCCGTTGGGCTTCCTTGAAAGGTTGCAGTACATGTAAATATGGCAGTGGTAAGTGGTGGGCGTGTGTGAAAAGTACACCTGCGGGGTTAATATGATCTATTGAATAGCCGTGTCACGGAGAAAGGACTTACAGTTGCCTATATGTTCATAGACAGGTGAAAGTGGATGCTCTAAAATGCATAGATAAGCGTAGTGCTATGGATGCTGGCCGTTCTCGTGGGCGAGCAGGTCCATAGTGGTGTATTGATATGGTGAATATGTGGACTGTGTATACTCAAAAGAGTTACCGTGTGTTCGGGATAGCCACCGCAGTCAAAGGCTTGCTTATGCTGAGTCAAACTCCACCTTTTGATAATGATGCATATGTGTTAGATTACGATGTAAGTCTTGCTGGGTACAATTGTACTCACGTTTGCTATTTATGTTTTGCGAGAGAGGCGTCGGTCTATGCGTGAATGATCCACGTGGACTTGACGTTTAGCTTGTTACCTCAGCTACGATCTTGTGCCTCTCGGCGAGATCGAGTAGATAATCGGGCTTCCCATTTTTCATTTATAGTTATGCGGCGGACATGTTTAGCTTCGCTTGTGCTTTGACTTGTATGCTCTGAGTGTTGGGTCATTGAGACCCATGTTTATAATATCTACGCTCTTGAGAGCCTAATAAATAATATTTTGAGTCGTAGAGTTATGTTGTGATGCCATGTTGTATCTCGCATATTGAGCATAATGTGTGTATGTTTGAAATGCTTGGTATGTGTAGGGATCCGACAAACTAGTTGTTTATCCTGGCAGCCTCTCCTATGGGGAAATGTAGTCTCGTGTACGAGCGATAGTAGTCGCTTCAACCAGTTCACGAGGTCCTGCTAATGACACTCTTGCTTGGACATATTTGGCGGCATGTGTTTCATACGTTCCTATATGCATCATGGCTTGAAATGTCACTGTGATTGAGTCCTGCCTTGCTTTGCTGGCCGGGATACGGAGTCCTATTAGCAGTGCTGCAGCCGAATACATGTTGATAATGACGACATGCCGATGTGATTCATGTATACTGTCATGGATTACGCTTTGGGTTCACGACTAGCCATATGGCGGGTTCTTTGTCATATGGATGCTAGCGACACTATCATATCGTGAGCCAAAAGGCATAAGCGGTTCGGGCCATGGTAAGCGACACCCGTGAGAATACCGTGCGTGAGCGCATAAAGTGATATGATGTGTTACATGCTAGATCGGTGTGACCTAGGATCGGGGTCTGACGGTGACCCACCATATAAGAATGATGATTTCAGACACAGCGTACAATTGGTAGAGTTAGAGAATCAAATTCTTCATTAATTTCTTCACACTTAGAGTGTTATTTTTCATGGATTGAAGAAAACTTTTCTTCATGTTTGCACATCTAAATCATCAATGCATAAGTATCAGGATGTGTGTCCTTTTTAAGAACATTCGAAGATTCTAAGATATTTAGCTCACACGCAACTTGCTAAATCTCTTCTCATCCAGGGCTTAGTGAAGATATCGGCTGCTGTTCTTGTCTTCACATGCTCGATGGAGATGTAGTCCTTCAACACATGATCACGAAGAAAATGATGGCGAATTTGAATGTGCTTTGTCTTTGAGTGCTGAGCGGGTTGTGAGCAATCTTGATGGCACTCTCATTGTCACGATGAGAGGCACATTCTTCACGTTGATCTGTAGTCCTTGAGAGTTTGCTTCATCCACAGCAATTGAGCACAACAAGAGCCAGTGACAATGTATTCAACTTCTGCGATGAAGCGGTGATCACATAATTACTGTTTCTTTGAGGACCAACGGACTAAAGATCGTCAGAAATGACAAGTACGAGATGTTGACTTGGTCCACGATCACCAGCATAGTCAGAGTCGAGAATATCCATGAGATCAAAAGTAGAGCCCTTGGGGTACCATAATCCTAGTGTTGGTGTGTGAGCTAGATGTCGAAGAATATGCTTCTGACCTTATAGTGTGATTCCTTGATGGTGTAGCTTGAAATCGGGCACACATGCAAACACTAAGCATATATCTATCTGGCCTGATAAGTACAATAGAGAACCAATCATGGGCGGTATACCTTGTGATAAAGTCAATACCATTTTCATCGATGCATAGATGGCCATTTGTGGGCATAGGAATTTTGACCTTTGCAATCTTGCATGCGAATTTCTTAGGACATCTTTGAGGTATTTCTCTGAGATATGAATATGCCATTGTATTGTTGAATTTGAAGACCTAAGAAAATTTCAACTCTCCCATCATAGACATTTGATATTCTTCACTCATCATATAGGCAAATTCATCACTATAACGTTGGTCGATCAGACCAAAGATAATATCATCAACATATATTTGGCACACAAGTTCACCATCATATGATTTAGTAAAGAGAGTAGAATTAAGTGAACGGGTGTGAAGCCATTCTTCACGAAGAATTCCTTCAATGTATCATACCACGCCCGTGGGCTTGTTTGAGACCATAGAGGTCCTTGTTGAGTCACGAAGACTTTGTTAGGATTCTTTGGATCTTTAAAACACAGGGGTTGAGCAACATATACTTCTTCCTCAAGCTTACCATTGAGAATGCACTTTTCACATCCATTTGATATAAGGTGATATTGTGATGGTTAGCATAGGCAAGTAATATCGAATAGACTCAAGTCTAGCAGTGCAAAAGTTTCATCGAAATCAATTCCTTCAACTTTGTGTGTAGCCTTGATCTACAAGTTGCTTATTCCTCACCACAAGGCCATTTCATCTTGCTTATTGTGGTAGATCCACTTTGTGCCAATGATATTATGCTTGCGAGGATCTGGGCGTTTGACGGTTCAGACATTGTTGAGCTCGGTGATGTAATTCTTCTTGCATGGCTGAATCCACTCGGGCTCGAGAAATCTTCATCTACCTTAGTGGGCTGTGATAGAGACAAAAGCATAGTGCCCACAAAGTTAGATAAATGTGAAGCTTTGAGCGTGTGAGAGGACACAGGCGCCAATGTCATCGATGATCTTGTCAACTTGCACTTCTTTTTACGCAGAGGATGAGCTGGTTGTTGTCGAGGAATTTGATCATTTTCCTCGGCACCATTGTCTTGACATTATCTTGGTGCATCTCGGCGAAGTTCTTGTCTGAGAATGAATTCTTGAGCAGATTCTTTAGTAGGAATGAAATCCTCGGTTGCCTTGAACTTGATAGATTCCTCGGTGGTTCATCTAACCGAGAAGGTAGGCTGCTTGTCTTCTGAGCCATTAGTTTCATCGAACCGCACATCTGATATCAACAATCTTGTGAAGAAGCGATGTTGAAGACTCTGTAGGTGTCGAGTCCTTTCCGTAACCAAGCATAAAACCTTCATGTGCTTTGGTTGCAAATTTAGAACTGCGATGAGGATCTCTAATCAGCATTTAGCAAAGACTTTGAAATAACTCACATTGGGTTTCTTGTCGTTAGGAGTTCATAGGCGGTCTTCTTGAAGAATTTGTGAAGATATACTCTGTTGATGATGTGGTAGCGGTATCAATTGCATCAATCCAGCGACTAGGCGTTTTGTATTCATCAAGCATGTCGAGCCATCTCAACAAGAGTTACGTTCTTGCGCTCCACAGCGCCATTTCTTTGAGGTATAGGGAGCAAATAACTCATGAGTAATACCAAGTTCATCAAGATAGGCATCAAGACCGAATTCTTGAACTCGTTCCATTGTCACTCGATTAGGATCTTCATACCAAAGTTAGTTGAAGCCCTCGGGAAAATGTTTGAAGACTTCACCACTTCATTTTTGTAAGTAACAATGTGTACCCATGTTAACATGGTAATCATCAACAATAACAAAGCCATATAGAGATGCATCATTGTATTTTGGAATGATTAGGACCAAAGGGTCCATGTGAACAATTGGGGGGATAGTGGTCATGATAGTCTTTTGGATGGGCCCTTGGTCATTTTCCAGCTTCACAAGCTCCACACAAGTGATCCTTGAGAATTTTACATTCTCAATGCCAATGTCTTCTTATTTAAGCCAAATTCCTCATCTCGTGACCAAATCCCGATGCCATAGCCAAAGGCCTTTTGCAAGTAGACACCGGTGGTTTGGTCCCGAAGAAATCAACAATATACAAGTCTCCTCTCCTAAAGCCTTGAAGACTTTGGTTTCCTTCCATAATCACAACTGATACTTGCCAAAGATAACAACCAATCAAGATCACAAACAGACCGACATGAGGTTGTATCCTAAGGACTCAACAAGCATGACTTTGTCCATGTGTATTCCAAGATTAACCTTAAAGACCAATACGACTTTTGCCTTTGAAAGATGATATCTTGGATGTGCGGTGATAAGGGGCATCCATCAATAGATTCTTGTCACGGTCATGTGATTTGTACATCCACTATAGAACCCCTCGGTGGCTTTGGGTTGATCATCCTGCGGATGAATTAGTGCAACTTACGATCTCAAACTTCCGGTGAAGAATATGATATCAAGTTCATCGGATAATTTCATCGGGATATAAAGATAAGCGTATGAGGGCGTGTGAAATGAAAGTTCATTTCATCATGATTCTGCGTCCTTCGACATTTTTTCCGCCAAATTCTTGGCGTTTAAACCGTGCGGAACGACCCTCGAAGGTTGTTCCTTCCCACCCAAGAAGGGGTGGAAAGTTCATCACTGCGAGCACCATATGAGAATGGTGGCATAGAGGCCAATCCATTTCGTTTCACATAAGAGGGTTAGGGTAAGCATATGAATGGGAGAAATTCTTTGAGGACTTATGAACATATTGGTTTGAAGAATAATGCACATATTCATGCCCTAGCTCTACCGAAGAGGTTGTTAACGATGATAATCATATGAGGACTTTGATCCTTTTGAGAATTTGATCCATGTGAGAATTTTGTCCGTTGAGGACTTGGATCCATATGAAGAATTTGGTCCATATGAAGAGTTTGATCGGGGTTCCTATTCTTCACGGTGGTGTCATGAGGACATTCCACAGACTTTCAAGGCACTTCTTGGGAACGTTTTCTTCATGGGGAACCGTTCAGTTAGTGCCAACATATCAGCAAATACTTCACCATTCGATTTTGACAGTTTATATTAAGTCAAATGACTCATGGGAAGAATGGAGATTCATGTAAAGCCAGATAAGTTAGATGGATCAATGAGGTCCTTTGGCCAACCCATGAGGTTTGGGATCTTTCCCAATATGTTCTATCGGCATTGAGTTTTCTCTCAAAGGCAATACCCTCTTTCCTAGGGTTCATGTTGAGGATCCTTTTAAGCACATCACAAAAATCGATGCCCTTTGGGCTTTTGTACATCCTCATTACAATTCCTTCAACCACATTCGGTGATACTAGCAATGTCCTCAAATGAGGAATTAGTGATAGGGCGGTGAAGATTTTGTAACATTGAAGCATTTGAACATTCGGTGAAGAATTAGCGATTCCGTTCAATGCACTTTAAGCATGGAGGAACAAATTCTTCCGAGGCGATTTTTGAGCAAGTAATGAATCGCTCCTTGAAGATCTTCATAACTCACTCTTAGCTTCTCGATCTTGCCTTCTTTGAAGAAATTCATGAAAGTTTCTCATGATCGGACAAGAGAGTGTTATGATGACCTTGAAGGCTTCAAACCTAGGGAAGTCTCGAAGATTTTCATCGGGGCTTTAGTCGATCCATTTCTTCACCTAACATATCATCACTCTTATCTAGCATGTTTTGAACCTTTTCAAAACCCTTTGTTGTTTTGCAATCTTAGCAAGTTTTAGTAAAGGCTTTAGATCTTCATCGATTCATTTCACTAGATTGGGGAGGTATATTTGAGTACCTTGGCACCCTTTGCCATGAAGCAATAGGTGGGGCGTAGTCATCACTATCTTCATACATTGTTGGTGAGGTCATTTTCTTGAATTGAAGATGGACTTTGGCGATGGCGAGGGCTGAACCACCGGACTGATTCTTGATGCCTCCTCTTCCTCATGTTCCCAGATTCACGAGTCCATTTCCTTGCCAATGTAGGCCTTCTTGGAGCTTTTTCTTGTGAGAAGGGCTTTGAGGTTTTGATGATGAAGATTTTGCATTTTCTTATTCTTATTTGCGTCATCGAGCGTAATCCTTGTTTTTTCTTCTTTAATTCCTTTTCCCGAGGACAATCTTGAATGTAGTGACCAGGTTTCTTGCATTTGTGGCAAAGTCTTCTCTTATAGTCCTTTGGATGAGGAATCCTTTTTCTTGAGGATTTTCCAGGACCCGTCTTGAGAACTTGGTTTCTTCACTAGCGTGTAGCTCCCAGCTTAATTCTTGGGATCTCCAAGGCTACTACAGTCTTCACACTCGTTAGACCGCCTTGGCCTTGGGCACATGTTTTCCATAGCTAGAACCATAAGATCTCTCTTTTTAAAGCTGGAACTCATAAGTATTAGCCTCTCGAGGATATCAGTGGATCAAGTGACTTGTAGTCCGCGCTCTTGTACCATGGTGCGGGTATCAAATGAGGAATCAGCGATTCAACAATTTCTTCATCACCTCATTCGGTGATGTCGGTGCCGCGCAAGCTCATTTGAGATGTCGTGGGAAATCGAAAGTTTGTTGAACAATTTTGTTTCGATTCTTTTGAAGCGGTTGAAGAGATTCAAAAGAACATCAACTCGAGTCAGCGAGTTGAGACTCCTTCATTTTTGGACCTTCCCGGATAGCTTAGCGGTTTCCAAAGCACTCATCTTCCAATTGTCCTTTGCTCGATGGCCCATGATATTCTTACGAAATCGAGTTGCTTGAATCTCTTCACATCATCGGAGAAGGTGGGTGAGGAAACCATTTTCCCAAACATACGAGATGGGTTGTCAATTGCCTCAAATGCATTGCATCTTGTTCTTCGATAGGGTAGTGTCCCATCAAGGTAGGACACCCTTAAACCTTGATCATACGCGGTACCTAAAACTCGGTGGTTAAACCAAAATCCCACCAGAACAAGATTGCTCCGATACCAATTAAAGTCGTTATATCGACTAGAGGGGGTGAATGGCGATTTTATGAATTCTTCGAGAATTTGCGGTGAGAAATTCCTTAGTGAAATACTCGGAATAAGTACTCAGTAAGCATAAGAGAATGCGGGCATGGTCATCATGATGAAATGAAGACAATCAAAAGTGAAATGTAAACCGGATAGCACAAGATGAAGACAAACCTTTGAAAAATTGGGCGGGAAATTGAAAGTCTTGATCAAAGTCTTCAAACACAGAATGAATGAACACTCAACACGAAATGGAAATGAGAGGTTGAGGAAATAGAACCATAAGGTTGGTGAAGACAATGATTTGGTAGACCGGTTCAATCTGTCTCGGTTATGCGGTTGGGGGTATATTTAAACTAGGACACAGTCCGGACACCCGTCCGAACGCCTCGGACACCAAGTCCTCACCGTATTCTCCTTGAACTAGGTCACAGACCTCGTCCAATCACTCGTGGTAAGTCTTGGGACTTCAAACCTTCAGGAACTTGGCTCGGCGATCCACAACCTCTTGGATGCTCTAGAGCCCTAACCCTCGGAAGAACACAGTCTTCAAAGGTAACAAGCGTCGGATCCAGGGATCAATCTCTTGATGATGCTCAATCACTTTGGGTTTATTGGGTTTGGTGTTTGGGTTTTCCTCACTCGATGATTTTCGCTCAAAGTCCTCGGAGGATGGGTTGCTCTCAAATGACAAGTGTCAAGTTTCTCTCGGGCAGCCAACCAGCTAGTGGTTGTAGAGGCGGCTATTTATAGCCTAGGAGCAGCCCGACATGATAAGACATAAATGCCCTTCAATGATATGACCGTTAGGTGGATAAGATATTTTGGGACAGGTGGCGACAATATGATCGGAAATTTGACTCTCAAATTCCTCGGGGCTATCATGTTCCTCCGTGTAGGCAATCCGCTTTGGCAATTCCTAACTCCTCGGTCGGACAAATTCCTCGTGACGGAAGAACTTCTCTCTCCTTTGAAGAAATTGGTGAACTGTATAGAGATTTCAAAGGCTTCACTTTCGAAGGGATTGGTAGGTGTAGGATTTTGAGTTGAGCATCACATGGAAATTTTCCTTAGTATTTCCTCGACCCCTTTAACGATGCAGTGTTTCCTATGACTCAAGAAAGAAAAGAAACTACGAAAACAAAAGTCTTCACGCTTCATGTTCCTCAAATGAATACCAAGTCTTCAAGGTCACACCAATTTCTTCACTTTCAAAGTCTTGAAAGTCTTGAATATCAAAGTCTTGATCGAAGAACTTCATTTTTAAATTGACTTTCCTTAAATATCAAACTCCTCATAGACTTATGACTGTGCACTCATAAACATTTCCTTAACCTATAAGTCTTCAATACACCAAAATCACTAAGGGCACTAGATGCACTTAAATCTCCCCTTTTGGTGATTGATGACAATATAGGTTAAGTTTTCAACGAGGATAAACATATGAAGTGTAAATATGATATTGAGGAATTTGATTGCAAGATAAGAAGAACCCCCGAAGATGTGCATAGTGAAATTTGCTTTTGAGGCAATGCACATTTAAAGTTGAATCATGGAGATCTCCCCTATATCTTGTAATTCATACCATTTGACATATAATATGAAAAAACATGATGAAATGTGGTGCTTGATAAAATTCAGCATGGTGAATAATATTAATGAAGGCAGGCATGCAAAATAATGCATCAAGAGTTCGGAGCATAGTGCCAAGGATGCATCAAAAGTATCAACACCATCGGGTTTAAGATTACCTCGATCAATAAATTTGGGAGCGAGGTTTAACAAAAAAGCCCATATAATAGACCGCAAGACTAACCAAATTTCTCCCCTTTGTCATTAAGACCAAAAATCGGCGAGGACTAAACGAAAATTTCATTTGAAGAAGGGCCGGGCGTTGTTAAGGTCGGTTGTTGAGTAGCTGCGGGTGTTGTCAAGTCTTCATTTTCATCGGTGTCTATGAAGAATAGGCTACCACCAAGGAAGGAACTTTGACCTTCTTGTATTTCTTGGAGGGGAGACCGTCAAATTCTTCCTTGAGACCCATTGTTCAGTTCCCGTGATGTAGACATTTGAAAAACAGCCAGTGCGTTTGAAGGTTTCATGGAGGTAGTAGTGGTTTTCTTCTTTGCATTGTGTGTTGAGGTCATGTTGTGAAAATTAACCAAGGGCCTTGACCCATTTATGATTCGATCAACCTTGATGAAGATTGAGGGTAACTCACGATCATCACACAGGTCTTTTGGCTTGAGGATTTTTTTGAGGTATTTTGGCGAGTCATGTGTGGGAGTCATCGGTGGAGTAGGATGCGCTTTATGTCCATCAATGGGGAATGCCTTCATCGATCCCGGGTTCCTTGCCCTTTCATTAGGTAAATGTCCATTTGAGGACTTCAATCGGGGCAAGTAGTGGGTGGTTGATTCATTGTAATTGAGTGAAGACCTTGTCGATGAATCTCATTATCCGGGCATAAGGTTCACTCAAATGGTGACATAGCAATGTTTGCGAGTCCTCATGGAAATCATGGAAGTTGGGGAGCCCAATGAATGATATTGAAAAGCATATTCTTCATGATGCCAGGCTTCTTCATCATTTGAGTGGGCCTTTGATAGGACTCATTGTCTTCGTCGAATCCGATGGGCATCAAGGCACAACAATAATTCCTTGAGAGGAATTTGGTTCTTGGGGCCTGCCCTTAAAGGCTTCATCGGACTTGCA
>JAHIAM010011009.1:0-16479 GCA_021605205.1 Aegilops longissima
ATATTTTCGTGTCCTGAAATCTGCAGCATGTAGGGTGGATGAGGACCTTTTTCCATGACGCATTGACACTTGGCTTCTATATTGATCAGGCAGTTAGCTTGATAAAGTTGTGACATGTTGTGCACTTGGTCAGAGATGTCGCACGATGTGCCACGCGACCAGGCCAGGCCACTGCACGAATGTTGATGTTGGATTGAAGCAATTCTTTTCAGGTATTGGGCATAGGACAAAAGACATTCACGTTCAAGTGGGCTTCTATAGATGTGTTGATGATAGTTAAAGTTGATCCAGAGAAACTCATAAATTTTTATTTGCTACAGCCATATGCATGATATAAACATGGAAGCCAAGCGTCAACGCATAACTAATCCTAGAAGATCCTGATTTCTTTACTATTAAACATCATGGGAAGCATATCTTCTATCTGCAATCCTAGAAGATCATTGTTTAGATAGGTTCACTGGTTGAAAATACTACTATATGTACTAAAATATATTTTTACGGATAAGTACATTTTTCATCGCGGGTAGACAACTTACAATTTAAATTGTAAAACCGTGCCTCTCGCGGAAGCAAAACCGTGTGTCAAGGAAGGAAAAAAAAGGAGAAAACTTGTTTTTTCGTTTCCAAGAGGGATGGTTGTGCCTGCAAAAGCAAAACCATCCCTCTCGCGGAAGCAAAACCGTGCCTCTCATGAAAGGGAAAAAAAGAGAAAATACATTTTTTCCGTTTCCGAGAGGCACGGCCATGACTCTCATAGAAGGAAAAAAATGTGTTATTTCCATTTTTAAGAGGCACCTCTCGTGGAAGCAAATCCGTGCCTCTAGTGGAAGGGAAAGAAACAAAACACTTTTTTTCGCAAAATATGTGTTTTCAAAAAAAAAATGTCAAAACCTAGAGAGACCGGTGAAAAACCGAAAAGCCAAAAAAACATCTTAAAGGCCGAAAACGCATGCGAAAAAAATTAGAAATCTGGAGGAAGCGCCCAGAGCATGACACATGGTGACGGCTGAGAGCGCACAACAACCCACCTCAAGTGGTCGCTGGGAGGCTCCCCAATCCTCAATTAATTCTCTTGGCAGAGTCCCATTAGGACTATTGGCACCAGATTTTGGCATGGTATGAAATGCAATTAAGATGGTCTCAAATGGAGAAGTGACCTACATGAAAAAGTTCATACTATTGACATGAACATCTTTGAAGTTTGGGCCATCGCCATCCGATCTCATCTCGAAGGCTGAAGTTGTATTCGAAATACTGAGATTTTGTATCCAGAGCACTATTCGGCAAATTACGCCTCAAGGAAGGCCTCAAATGAGAAACATTTCTACATGAATTGTCTTCGTTTCATCGAAACGGTTGGTTTTGGTATAAAAATCATACCAATCCGAGATCATACGTAGAAGTTAGAGCCATCTGAGTGCGGCCCTGTCACGAGCCAAAAGTGGCACGCCTGTCCCATGGGTAGCGCGAGTAATAGTCTGTCTTGTGCGGGCGATTCGGCCCTGAAGATGGTGTCGAATAGAGAAACGTTCAACATGAAAGTTGTTCGTCTCGTTGAAACGGTTAAAATTTCTTTTGGGCGCATCTTCATCAGTAGTTGTTTGTGGCCTGTGATAATAAAAAACTGAATTGATGTCTCAACTTACCTAAATAAGAGTTCGTTTAATTTTGAAAAGATTTGGACGGGATTTGGAGTTCTTTTCTTGTACGGGAAGTTCAGCTGCCTCATAAATAGATGAGAGGTGACGGCCTATTGAAAAACACACAATCGAACAAATCATCTACCAGTTTTACCTTTACTTTTATTTCTCTTCCTTATTCTTCTTCTTCTTCTCGCTCTTCGCTCGTTCTTCATTTGCAGGGTGGCGATCCACGAGGCCCTAGGGGCGATCAGGTCGACCTAGGGCAGCCCATAGCCGCCATGTGACCTGACGGGGTCCCTCCCAAACGTGTGGGTTTCGGGTCTACTTCAACATAAGCTGCGGAGTATCACCCCTGACATCGAGGGTACACGGTGACGTGTTCGTGTGCGAACACACTTTTGGCGACTCCGCTAGGGATAAAGCTTTGAACGCTCTCCATCCCGTTCTTGCTATGAAGAGATCGTCATCTAGGGTTTACAATCTACAAAGGTTATATGAATACCCAATTTTCTACTGTAGATGCAAAATATTCATATGGTGTTACTAGATCATTCACTGAGTATACTCTATTGGCCAGTCCTAGTTTTTTCAATCATGCATCTAATTACGTGCAAAGGCCGATTCAAAGTAATTTACATGCTTCAACTTCTAATGATACAAGTTACATGCACCATATGTTTTCCAACTCTCATGCATCGGCAAGCCCACAAATCGTTATGCCGGTGAACAACATGATGAGTTTGGTCGATCAAGTTGAAACACCTCGTGTAGGAAGTTCCAATTAGCGTGTATCAAAGTGTTTCACTTTTTTATTCATCGGCAACTAATTTACAATATACTAGTTCAACCATGCCGATGGATGGGAGAATTGGCCATGCTACTACTAGATATTCGGCCAGTTATTCTTAGCCGTCATATACTACACCTCATGTTAGTCATTTTTTGGCACCATATACAACTATAGACGCTTGTAATTCAGCTCCATACCTTCATGATCATAGCTGAATAAGTGAAAATTTTGCAGGAGTGCACATGCCATCATTCAATATTGTAGCATATAATGCATCCTCTATGCAATTGCATAATTTCGACAGCACCTCATTGCTGAAAGAATCTAGAAGTATTGTGGAGCCATCCCTTATAGAATGGGAAGTGGATACATTAAAACTGGATATAGCCCGAAATAACAAGATTAATGCTCTTTGCCTTGAAGAGCATGATAAGGGGTTAGTTCTTGATTATAATGCAATAAAAGTTAGAGTTTTACAAGAAGATGAATCTTTGCCAATTGATAAAATTGACGAGCAAAAATATGGTTTTACAACAATGCATACACCTTCACCTAGTATTATACCATATTATAGACCCCCTACACAATTGCAAAGTTTCGGCAACACTCATGTGTCGCCGAAAGAATCTAAAAGCATTGGGTGGGGCAATCATATCCGGAGTGGGATAAAATTGAGAAAAAGCTTAAAGCCAATTTTGCTACTCGCCGCCAGAAACAAACAGAAAAAAAATTGTCTCAAATAAAAGAAGCATTGCCAATTGGTAGAATCCATGAAAAGAAGGATGATTCGGAACATGAAAGTGCTTCGGTTGAAAAAACCGAATCAAGTAGTATATATTTCGAGTCCATCAAATCTAAAGAGGCAAGCATTATTGAGAAAGGGCATGGAAAGCATAGCAAAACAACCACGCTTGCTTTTTCTGAAGTTAATGGAACCTACTTCCTGCCCTATGAGTTCCGTGCCACAGAAATTGACAAGCCTCAAGGACAAGAATAAGTATCCGAACAAAGTTCGGCTGACAAGGATCTTCAAAGCAATGATGCATGGAATCAAGAAAAAGATGATGAGAAAGCGTTGGGGAGCCACCAAAAGACGGAGCAAGATAATTTTCAAGTCACACTACCATCATGCTCTCCCAACATATTTGAAGAGGTATGTTTAACAAGTAATTTACCTATATTCTGATTTGGTCATAACTTTGTTGTTGATGCACCTATTAGAAAAATATTTGTAAGCAATATTGAGAGACCAATGAAGAATGGTAATTTATTTTGTTAGCAATCAGATTGTCACAAAACATATCGGTCAACATATTGCGCCATTTAGAAAGATCGATAGTGAAAAATTATTACAATCAAAGCTTTCCCCATTGTTTTATTTCGAGTTTTATCTACATGGGTAGCTTTGTTTGTTTCATACTTGGCTTACGCATGGTCTCAATGGAGACACATATGTTCTAATTGTTTTGATTCAGATATTTAAAGCCAAGGTTATACTTTATTGAGAAAAGCGATGATAGTATAATTTGTTTTTGCAAGACATCCGAGATACAATGCAAAACATAATGCATAGCCGAATGGGGTGTAAAATCTGAACCATTCATTTGCTTAACTCCAAAGCCGTTCTCATAGCAACAACGGCTAGAAAATAAAAAGTTTAACTTCAATTCAAGCATGTGTGATCGAATATTTGATTTGTTGCTGAAAAATAATTACATAAGAATTCTTGATCACCATGTCAATCCATCAATTCAAGGATGAAAGTATTGTAAGTTGCTTAATTCATTCAAGCATAGTTTTGAGGATTGCAACATGTTTCATCAAATAGTTAAATCAGACATTGAAAAAGGCCGATTGAAAATTGTTGAAACATCAAGAGATGACCAGTCTATTCCTATTGGTCCTGGTAGCAATTTTTTTGCATTGGTTGCTTCAAGCCGATCTATTTAAGGAGAAGGTAAGAACTATAGGTGACGGGATCAAGCTTTCAAGTAAAGAAGTTGTTGAAGAGCACAATGAACATAAACTTGAGGGCAAGAATTCCATCGAAGCTACAACAAAGACGCTAAGGACTGGGGGGCAACAAGAAAATTGAATGATAGATGAAAGCAAACAAAAAGAAAACAAAGGCCGAAATAAGCGCAAGTGTAAGAGATCAAAAATCACCTTCGCTCAACTATTGGATAAATATCAAAAGAAGAGTGAAGAGAAGAATGCTTATCAGCCAAATCATGCAAAGAAACCAAGATCACCCCCAAGGCACAAATATGAGGATCGGTATTGGCAAGGAGAGAAGTTTAATGCAACATATTCATATCCTTATTTTGAGCCGCCAATGCCAATGTCATGGATTCCTCCCTATGCTCATGTACATCCATATCCATCATGGGACATGTATGATACAAGGCACATTCTCCATCTTATTTTAGCCCATCTCACCAATATTATGCAGCTCCAAGAAGATCAACATCTGAACAATCACATGTTAAAGCATGTTTCAATCATAAGGAATCGGCCCGGAGCTCAACGAAAAAGAAAGAGGTGGTCAAGCAAGTTTACCGCATTAAAAGAGATGGTCGTAGGAGTGCTGCTTCCGATTTGATCTCAAGCGAACAAGAGCCAACTAAAGTGTTGACATTGGCTACTAAATGCAATGAGATGAAACAATCAATTGTTGATGGTCAAAGTACCAAATCTGAAGGAAAGAAGTTGAGAGTGCACAAGGTCAAAAAATAATTACCATTGGTCGAAATAGAATCACAACCGAGGTGCCAGCTCAGCTTATCGTATTGGCAAAAGAAGGTATTGCGAAAGCTTAGTGCACGAGAACTTGAAAATAAGAACTTGGCATGGGTTCCCAAGAGGAGCAGTCAATATAAAAGTGATGTGCAACCTTCTATTGCTACAAGTGTTACAAAAGTAGGATGGAAGCAAAAACGTCAAGGTGTGCATCATCCCATTGATTAGCACATCATAAGTCAAACATGATATTGATATCTTTGCCATGGAATTCATCCCCAGGTATGATTGGTTACCTTCCATGGGCTTATTTTGATCCATGGATACAATATATTTTCTTATATCATGAAAGGGTATTACCAAATAACTATACATTTGATTAGCTATAAGTTGTTGATTTGTCATTTATTTGTTTATTTCGTCTATACATGCTTTGGTGGATGAAGTTTACATGGACCTTATGTTAATGGCCGATATTTACCTATTGCCCTAAGAATATGTCAAAGCATGGCCGGTGTAGTATCCTAACATCGTCCTTAGTTCAATTGGAAAGCGAGACAAGTACTATGGAGATTATGTTTTGATGGTTGAATTCATAACAATGGTCAAGGTGTTGGTGTTGTCAATATATCTCCTTATGGTACTATTTTATCAAGCCTCGTGCCACTTATAATATTTCTTGCACAATAGTCAAATCTGAATATTCGATGTTATTCGGTTTGGAAGCCTTTGGTTGCCATAGGTGCTACACATATTGAGGCTTTTGGTGATTTGATATGAGAGTGCAAAAAATATCCAAGGGTTATCAATGTTTTGACGAATCACTTGTAATTTATCTTGAGGTATGTCTAGATGTAAAATTTACATTGGGTTACTTTAATACTGCTCATATATCTGGACGTGATAATTGGAGAGAAAATGGGTTGGCACAACAAACATCCGGCAACAATATTGTTCATGGTGTATTGCACATCTATCAATAGCCGATGCTTATTCTCGCAAGCATAGGTAAGGCCGAATTGGAGCTTATCGCTTCGGCCACTAATGAAACTTTCATGCAGGCGAAGTAAGTATTGGAATAAGTTCATTCGTGATCACCTACGAAATTCTAGCAAAAGGGTGAACAATATGATTTGGAGAATGGTTTTTAGATACATATCTATGGAACTTTATCACCGAATTGTTATAGAAGTTGAGAAGTTTTCACCCAAGTTTGCAACAAGAGGTTCAAACAAGCAATGGTCGATATATATATAGTTATCATCCTAAAAACATGCAAATGGCTGATGGAGTGTTGACATCATTCTTAGAACAAACTCCATGCAAGTTATTTTCCGGCACACAAGTTTTGCCAAAAATAGGGGCATGTGTTGGCACCAGATTTTGGCATAGTATGAAATGCAATTAAGATGGTCTGAAATGGAGAAGTATCTACATGAAAAAGTTCCATATTATCCACATGAACATCTTTGAAGTTTGGGCCATCGCTATCCGATCTCATCTCGAAGGCCGAAGTTGTGTTCGAAATACTGAGATTTTGTATCCAGAGCACTGTTCGGCTAATTATGCCTTAAGGACGGCCTCAAATGAGATAAATTTCTACACGGATTGTCTTCTTCTCGTCGAAACGGTCGATTATGATATAAAATCATCTCAATCCAAGATCATATGTAAAAGTTAAGCCATCTGAGTGCGGCCCTGTCACGAGTCAAAAGTAGCGCGAGTAATAGTCCGTCTTGTGCGAGCTATTCGGCCCTGAAGATGGTCTCAAATAGAAAAAACATCTTGTTGAACTGGTTCAATTTTCTTTTGGGCGCATCTTCATCTGAGGTCGTTTGTGGCTTGTGAGAGTCGAAAACCGAACTGATGTCTCAGACTTGCCTAAATCTGAATTCGGTTAATTTTGGAAAGATTTGGACGAGATTTGGAGTCCTTTTCTTGTACGGGAAGTCCAGCCGCCTCATAAATAGATGAGAGGTGATGGCCTATTGAACAACACACGATCGAACAAATCATCTATCACTTTTACCTTTACTTTTATCTCTCTCCTTGTTTTCTTCTTCATTGTTCTTCGTTCGTTCTTCTTGTTGTAGGGCGGTGTAACTCGAGGCCCTAGGGGGATCAGGTCGACCTAGGGCAGCCCATAGCCGTCGCGCGCCCTGGAGGGGTCCCTCCCAGGCGTGTGGGGTTTCGGGTCCTGAAAAAGCACCCGCCGGATTGCTTGTGTACCGCACTTTCGGTGGGGTCTCCTTTAATATGAGCTGCGGTCCATCACCCCGGCGTCGAGGGTACACAGTGACGTGTTCATGTGCGAACAAGGACTACACGTTCTTTTGCATCGGTCCTGGGAAGATCCCTTCCTTCATGTCGGTCGACCCTGGACACCCACAAATATGTGGGGGTTGAATCCCATAGGATAGACCAATACATTGGAGCACGCCCTCCCCCCGCTGCCATCTGCCTCCTCTCTCTCTCTCATCTAGATTGATCTCGATTAAGAACGCCACTAGGCTGCCTTGCTTTGGAGAATGATTCATATAGCCTTCAACATTCATCCTTCAGTTGACATTGAGTCGTTGTTTGAAACGTGGTTAGCTGTGATCGAACATACTACTGCGGCTCGTATTCGCATTGAAATATGTGCGCTTATGTGGGCTATATGAAACTGTAGGAATGATTTGATTTTTAACAGACAACACAATTTAACTTTCTTGAAGGTCATCTTCAGGGCTATATTCAACCGGTTCGGATGGCGGTCCCATAACAGGGATAGGAGTCTAGGAAGCCTATCCTTCATATTGCCGTACCACTGGTGATTGTCAGCATGTACATCTCTTTTATTTATTTGCTTCGTCCCGCTTGCGAGCTGTAATACTTTTAAGACTTTATGATACTTCATGAGTTATTTAATAAAATGGTTGCATGCATCATCATCATGCAGAAGCCAGGGCATGCCTCCATTTCTAAAAAAGGCTGCCTTGCCTCCCTCTAGTTCTTCTGTTGGGCTTTTGTGATGGTACAGAGAGTGTCGTCGAACCTCTGAATCTGTACGAATGGACACCTTGGAGGTACCATCCTCTTAAGGATCAGCGTCTGAGACCACTTCAGGAACTGAGGGGACATCGGCTTCTCTGCTTACACTAGGCGGCGGGTGAGCTTGGAGTTTTGTGTCTTCATGGCAGATGTACCTTTCAAAAATCGGTAAGCACTCGAGCACATCTCCTTGGGGCCTTGGACCATATAGAGTACGTAACTTAGCGGTGATCTCGATCCAGAGAGGCGTCGTTGTCCCCTGGGCATATCTGGGACTGGAATCCTTGCCTCGCTGCCTGTACAGCCTTCCACGAGTTCCTCGTAGTGAGCTCGAGACCAGGGCGTCCAGGCGGCAAGGGTCGTCGCCTTGCAGCCGAGGATCCTCTCGTTGTCTACACAAAGTTGAGGCTTCCAGCATCTCTAGCAGACCCCGCAAACGTGCGGCCCACAAACAACGTATAAGGGCTTCCGTAAATTGTTTTTACGATGCGGTGAGCTCCGGCCGAGCAGATCCCGCAAACGCGTATTTTAGGGGACGCGTTTGCGAGATCTATTCAGCCGGCACGCTCGCCGCACCGTAAATTTTTCATAAAACATCAAGCAAATTGCAATTTCATAATAATGTCCATCGAATGGAAACTAAATTAAATTCAACATACAAATATATAAATAGTCAAGCAACTCACTATGCAATAGTAATCATCATTACAACAAACGTTGGAATTCAAATAATTATTACAACACCAAGTTGTTCAAACATCCTTAGATGAAGATGACGAGGACGAACTCCAATCCATCTACAATGTGTAGACCGCCGGATTGAGCTTCACTCGAACCCAATCCGAGCCAAAATTGAGCACTCGCCGGAATGAGCTTCACCTGAACATACCTCGCCGAAAACAAGCCACGTCGCGCTGCCTTTTCTCCTCCTGTCGGCCGACACAAAGCCGCCCTTTCTCCTTCCCGCCGCCCGACTCTGCGCCTCCCCTTTCTTCTCCCTCCGGCCGAAGCAGCGCCGCGCCGCCCTCTTCTCCAGACGCGCGTCGGTCCGAGTAGGCGGAACCAACCGGATCCACAAGGAAAGAGCCCAAGCACCGAGCTCCCCCACTAGTAGAAAACGGCCCATTTGTCCCGGTTCCAGAGGCCCTTTAGCCCCGGTTCCGGAACCGAGACTAAAGCCCAAAACCTTTAGTCCCGGTTCGCTTACGAACCGGGACAGAAGGGGCTCCACGTGGCCGTTGCGGGGCGCCTAGGCAGGCACTAGTAGAAAACGGAGCTTTAAAACTGGTTTGTAAGGGCCTTTAGAGCCGGTTATGGAACCGGCACTAAAGTGTGGGCACTAAAGCCCCCCCCCCCCTTTAGTACCGGTTCGGCACGAACCGGCGCTAAAGTGCCACCACGTGGCGTGAGCTCGCGCCCTAGTACTGGGGACCTTTAGTACCGGTTGGTGTTACCAACCAGTACTAAAGGTTTTTTTTGAATTTTTTTTTTAAATTTTGAAAAAAAAAATTGATTTTTTTTATTTTTAATTTTTCTGAATTATTTGATGATTTAGTCACTAATCACCTCTCTTAACTGCTCAAGTGTGGATCACTCATTCCAAATCATCTAACTTCCCGACCGGTCACCCATCCCTCTCGATACTCCAGCCCGAGCACGCTTAACTTTCGGGTTCTATTCTCCTTCGTTTCCGAGGCTGCACTTGTTGTTTTTCTGATAATAGTAAGATGTCAATCCTATTAATCCTCATGAGTTTAGCTTGAGCATGAAGTCACACATTTCACCGTTTGAGTTTGAAACTATTATTCTAAAAAAACAGTAATTATTTAGTAACGCTAATATTTTTTGAATAAGTTTGACCATAGTTTGACCAAAATTCAAAAAATTGAAATAATTATTTAGTAACACTAATATTCTTGAATAATTATGTAGTAACATTAATAGTTCTTGAATAAGTAGTTTGACCAAATTTAACCAATTTTTTTAAAAAACTGAAATTTGACCATATCTTTTTTTCCTTTTCGAATTTGAGGATTCTAAAAAATTCCAAACAGGCCGTAGGCGGTCTCCATCGGATGCGGATTTTCATGCTGAATTTTTTGATATATTATATGTTTTATTCCGACATCGTATGCAAAAGTTATAGCCGTTTTACATTTTCCCTACACTTTTTGCAAAACATGTCCAAATTTAAGTTTTCAAATTTTCCTAACTAGTAGATATAGTAATATAACTACCTCTCGAAGGATTTTATTTTTTGAAGTTTTTATCATTTTCTTTTGATTTTTTCAAAACTGAAATGGCGATACACGGGGTAGAGTTTGAAAATTTGCCCCTTTAGTACCGGTTCGTGGCACGAACCCGTACTAAAGGCTTGTCCCCTTTAGTGTGGGTTCGTGGCATGAACCGGTACTATAGGTTAGACCTTTAGTACCGGTTGGTAACACAAACCGGTACTAAAGGGGCTCATGGGGACCCGGCCTGACGCCAGCCTGCCACTACCCCTTTAGTACCGGTTCGTGGCACGAACCCGTACTAAAGGCTCAACACGAACCGGTACTATTGATCGCCGCCACGAACCAGCACTATTGATCACATTAGTGCCGGTTTTTTTACAAACCGGAACTAATGTGCTTCACATTTGACCCTTTTTCTACTAGTGAGGAGGCCCTTTAGTCCCGGTTGGTAACACCAACCGGGACCAAAAGGCATCCACGCGTCAGCACCTGGCAGGAGCTGGGGTTTTTGTTTTTTTCTGAAGGGGGGTAGGGGGTTTTGGTTGGTTAATTTAGAGGTTTCATATATTGTGTTAGCTAGCTAATAGAGAGAAGTATTCTCTCTTTCTCCGTGCTTGGTCGACGCTAGCTACTATATACTTATAGAACTCGACACACTAGCTAGTAAGCAAATGAAGGAACCATTAATTACACAAGATCGTCATGAACATATACAGAGAGGAGAGTGACCTCTCTTTCTCGAGAGATTGGTCGAACAACAAGTTTTCGTCTATCTATCCGACGCTACTAGCTACATATATACAATATAAGATCTCTTACAATCCCTAACATCTCATGTCTATATCAATATCCACATGGTATTCTCCGGCTTTATGTATGACGTGGTCAAGAAAGAATCCCGCCAATTCCTCTTGAATTGCTTGTATGCGATCATGTGGTAGGAGTTCATCCCGCATCTGCCAGATCTAATTTAAAGAAGGTGGTCAATACATATATATGAATGGAACTCAATACAAATGATGGTAATAAAATAAAATTGTGAATATTATTGTTTACGTACTTCACATTGTTTTTCATAGTAGCCCCGCCCACAGGTCGAGTGGCGGATGAACTCGCAAACATGGTATCCACAAACATCATTCCCGCCTTCCTGCCACAAGCACTTTACGAGAAATAGAGTTCAATCAAACTGATAATCAAGCATGATAGATGGTATTGATGAAACTAGCTAGAATTAATGGGAGACACGCGGAACTAGGTAGTAGTACTTACTTTCAGGTATGTAGATCGCAGCTCCCCCGGCAGTCCCGGAGCTATTGTGGTGAACTCTTTCCACACCCTACCAGACAAAAAAATTTACTTGATATCAGGAAATGAACAAATTTTCCGATATGGTACGATAATGATTGATTAAACTTACTTCTGGAGCATTTCAGTAATGTCCACATAGTCTTGGGGATCTTTTCGTCTCGAGTCTAAGATGGTTACTACTCCCGGTCAATTTTAATCTCTAGCAGAATAAAGTGAAAGCTGCACACGCATGCATAACTCATCAATTACATTACTATAACTTTGAGTATTAAGGGAAACTGAATATGCACAAGACAGTAACACTCACTTGAAGGTGTAAGAAAAGAGTATTTTATCTTTGTTTTGATTTTTGAGCAACGATTGTAGCAAGTTGTCCTTGGTTTCGTGACATTCTTTTTAACCGTCCATTCATGTATGACATTTGGTTTAATGAACCCAATGTCATATATTTGTGCTTTTCTGCATTTGACGATCTTCAATCTGCATAATATAGTCAGGATAATTATACATACATGCAATGAAAGAGCTGAGCTATATATAGAGACTTAATTACAGAAGTAGTACTTACAGACAGTAACAAGTCCCGAGTGTTCTGTCAAGGGCCTTTTAATTGTATAACTGTAATAACTCGTTAAATTCAACAGACAACATATCAATTCCAACGAGGTTGTGCTCATATTTAATTCTCAGTGTCAAAGTATCATTCCCAGACTCGCTGCGGGTTTCCATGTACCATTCATGGAATCTTCGCATCATCGTTGTTCGAGGAGGATGATCAGGTTTGACGAGAGGCTTCCCGTACTGGTATCAGAATTCGTCCACCTCCATTGTTTCAAACACCACATCATCGCTCTAATCAGCAAGATTGGTACCGATCACCATCCCCGGCAGATTAGCGACGATATCGCTAGACACCTTGAGCGAGGGCACGATTGGTTCGCCTGTTCGCCCAGCTGGGGATTTTTTTCCACTTCTTCGTTCTGCTAACCTTTAATCACCGGAAGTAGTTCCCGAGTGCCGCGCATCTTGATATGTCTTTTTAAGACAGTGGAAATAGTTGGAATCCGGCGGAGGCGGTGGTGGTCGCTTCAGGGCATCGATAGTGTGCTTCGCTTTCACCGGATCTATCATCTCCTTCGGAGGTGGAGGTTTCATTGCAAAAAAGTCCCTCACTTGGGCTTCACAGATATCCGTGTTTTCCTTCTTGGTCCTCTCGTATGGTAACTTTTCCGGAGCCTTGAGAGATGGACCGTATCTGAATTGCCTCCCGCCTCTGCTTGTACTGCTAGCCGCCAGAGTGGCGGCGTCTCTCTTCCGTTGTTGCTTACAAGGCGAAGAAGGAGGCGGAGTGCTCTGACGCACCGGAGGAGCCGGAGCGGCGCCTCTCTCTTCCGCCATTGCTGACGAGGCAGAGGAGGAGGCGGACTGTTCGGCCGGAGGAGGCGAAGGAGAAGGCGGAGTCCCCTCATGCGCGGAGGAGCCGGAGAAGGAGGCAGAGTGCCCTGATCACTCGCCAGAGGAGGAGGAGGAGGAGGAGGAGGAGGAGGCGGAGTGACCTGACTCGCCGGAAGAGGAGGAGGAGGCGGAGACGTCCAGTTTGGAAGCTTGATGTACTCCTTCCGCCATAGACATGTACTCCTCAAAGCATTAACCAGCAGATTCTCCCCTTCACCTGTAGGGTGGTCAAGCTCCAGCTCCTCAAATCCCTCCATTATTTCATCCACTATCACAAGAACATAGCCATGTGGATCGGACGGAACTGAAAAGTACTGTCAGGTTGAGGAGGTGCAATAGAGTCGACATCCGCCTTCAAAGTGAGGTTCAGCCATTTCGTCATAAGCTGGCAATGTTGAGCCTCCGTGATAGTATCCATGGGGTAGGTAGCAGCCGTGAAGTTAGGCTGAACGATCTCCTTGGAAGCCACGCTGCTTCTCCGCTGAGATGGCGGTGTAGCTTCTGGGGTAGCTTCGTGCCGCTGAGATGGTTGGCCGACAACTCGCTGGCTCTCAAGTTCCTCTAGCTTTTGTAGTCTTGCATTGATCTTCTGCATTTCGCTCAGCTCCACTATCTTGCTTCTCTCCCGGCTTCTATAACCGCCTGCGCCGGGAGACCCAACCACCCACGGAACGGAGCTTGGTGTGCCTTGTGTTCGTCTAGGGTGCTCGGGATTCTCAAGGGCCTCAGTCAGCTCATCCTTCTTTCTGTTGAGAATGAATGTCCCTTCCTGCACTGCGGTGATATACTTCTGAAGCTTCTTGATGGGTATTGCAAGTTGCTCGTCCGTCCAACGGCACTTCCTTGTTTCAGGGTCCAAAGTTCCCTCAACCCCGAAGAACCAAGTCCTTGAACGGTCTGGCCAGTTCAATGTCTCTGGTTCGACCCCTTTAGCAATCAGGTCATTCTCAGCTTTGTCCCACAACAGCTGGACTTTGAGGTAGCCACCTGACCCCGTGTGATGGTGATACAACTTATTTGCAGCATTGTTCTTGTTTGTCTCTGACATTTTCTTACTCTTGTCCGATGTCTTGTAGGCCACAAATGTGGGCCAGTGATCTCTTATCTTCTCAAATCAGCTGGTGAATTCTGGAGTCTTCCCTTCGTCGACAAACTTTGATTTCAACTCTTTCTTCCACCTCCTGAATAGATCTTCCATCTTCTTAAGAGTAGATGCCTTGATCTGTGGCTCTATAACTGGCTTATTCGGATCCTCCTCTAGCGGTAGGGTGAAAATTGCCTTCAGTGAGGTCCAAAGATCATCTTTCTGTCTATCGGTGACATAAGAAACTTCAGGGTCGACGTCCTTAGGCTTATACCATTGCTGGATGCTGATCAGGATGCTATACGTAACAATAGCTCCGCACTGACAGAAAATGCGTCGTTGGTCCACTTGGGTTCAATTGGTAGGCCATCGTTCGCGATTGCTGTGATCGTGAACCTTTCGTTCTGGCACAACTGACGGTGTCCTGGACTAGGGGGTACTCACACGTCGTCACCCTAATCGGTTAGATTGGGCCGAGGACCCCCAGGGCCGATACTCATGGGCCAGTCCGGACAGGTGCCGCATACAATGAAGATTCCACAAGACTTGGTGATCAAGACAAGGACTCCTCCCCCACCGGCGTATTCGGCTAGGACTCTTGTTATCCTAGGCCTCTGGTGCATTATATAAACCAGGGCCATGCTAGTCGATAGACAATCTAATATACAACAATCATACCATAGGCTAGCTTCTAGGGTTTAGCCTCTTTGATCTCATGGTAGATCCACTCTTGTAACACACATCATCAATATTAATCAAGCAGGACGTAGGGTTTTACCTCCATCAAGAGGGACCGAACCTGGGTAAAACATCGTGTCCCTTGTCTCCTGTTACCATCCGCCTAGACGCACAGTTCGGGACCCCCTACCCGAGATCCACCGGTTTTGACACCGACATTGGTGCTTTCATTGAGAGTTCCGCTGTGTGTTCGGCAAAAGGTTGATGGCTCGCCTCCAGATCAACTGCGACTTTGGCGTCTTCGTCACCAGCTCGACTGGTCACCTTGGTTCGACCAAGGACTGCGCCCTACCTCCGATCGTCATGTTCGGATGAGGGCCTTCATCAACATCAACTCCGATCTCTATCAAGATCATGGAGGAATCATCCAGGGAGCCCGGGGGCTCAAGTCAACATTGCCCCCGGGCGACCGTACTATTTTTCTGGACAGCGGACTAGTGTCCGCCGCCACCGCCACCTCAAGCGTCGTTTTAACGATTGTTTCGGTGGAATTGTGCGGAATTGAGTCTACAACAACCCTGGAAAATTTCGTCGAGTTCCGATGGAGGAATCTCTGGCAATCTCCGATATACCGGAGCCGCATTAAATCTGGACGAGAATCCGGACGAGTTTAGGGCGTGGTGTCCAGCTTCTAGCTCGGACTTCCTTTGGAAGATCCAACCGTTGATCGGCTGCAGAATTCCTATATCTACCACCCCTCAAAATTTCAGCTCGATCCGACCGTCCAAACTCCGGGAACCTTCCGATTAGTGCATCACTTTTCGGATCTGTTTTCTGCGCGAAAACGAATCCGACCCGAGTTCGTCTTTTTTATGAACGGGATTTCGGACATCCTTTTTGAAGGAAGTTTTGTATGCGGTGTTGTGTTTTGTTCCCGAACACATCCCACTAACTTTAAAATCTTTTGAACATGATCTTCAACATCGTGCTGGTGTCAAACCAGTCCGGCAATATTGCTCCACGGCTGCCGACCTGCGCTAGACACGTCGTCACTTTGTTGAGCCGAGCTCAACTTCTTCGGATCATCATCTCGGCAAGCCGAACAAGAGTCCGGCATCACGAAGGATAAATCATCACCAACATCGCCGCCCCATGGATTACACGGAGCGGGCATACCGGCATCGCCGCACGGTCGCTTCATCAAGCCGGCGTCGACCACGTCACGACCTGCATCGGCAGGGCCGCAATATTGGTTCTTCAAGCTGGTGTCCATCACGCCGACCTGCTTCGACATCTCGGCTGGACCGGGGGCTTCGCCATCTCTTCATCAACCTACCCCGGACACTTCGGCGTCACTAGCCGACCAGGCAATGGGTGCGCGGATCGAGTCCCAATTTTGGGAATCACCTTCCTCCGGATTGCTACAACAAATAAACCAGGTGCTATTAATCCTAGTATTTTTTGCTTGTTTGGGTTCATTTTTCCCAATGAATTATTATTCTGGTT
>JAHIAM010011010.1:0-19624 GCA_021605205.1 Aegilops longissima
GTTGAATTTGGATCTAGGTATTGTTAGTTTGGGTGATATATTTTGTGTCCCTGATCCCCAACACCAGATTGCATAACCGAAAGTTTGGGAGTTTATAGGTGGGAATTCTAGTAGCTAGGGATATTCTTTCCGAGGATGTATGATTTGAGATTGGGGTTCAACGCCCAGTGGTCCCCCATTCACGGTCGATTACAGTGGTCGAGACGCCTTAAAGAATCCTTGGCTATGCTGATTCGGGACGCCTTGTTAGTCATTCGTGACGCCGCTATACGTCAGGTCCGGTGGGCCCCACCACAACACTTTGGACGAAATTCTATCATGTGTTTGTTCCGCTCATTCTAGAAGCCAACCTTTTGTTTTCAGCCAGATATTCGGATTGTTTCTAAGATGATGTTATTTCCATATCTATATCTAAGTGGCTTCTCACTTTATTGGACGGTGATGATTAACTTTGAATTCATTCGCTCATTCTTGTTCAATGTTTATTGTGAAGACTATATGTTGCAATTTCTATCCGTGATTCTACTTATCTATTTGTCTATCAAAGGTCTAACGGATGTCACCCTCTTCAGATGGCTCCGCCAACGCGCTCAATCCGGATCGCAATGATGGGGATCATCAACCTCCACCTCCACCTCCACCTCCGCCTCCGGAGGCTCCGGCAAGCTATCATGGCAGCCACCAATGCCAATGCTCGATGATTTTGCAGCTCTTGCAAGAACGCTCAGGGCAAGGCAATCAAGGCAATCAAGGAAATCAAGGTCAAGGCAACAATCAGCCACACTTTGCTACTTCCCCGCCTCCTAATCACAAGTCTTTCGCTCGTGTTGAGGCACAGACGCCGAATTGGTTAGTGGACATCCGAAGCACTTTGATGTAGCAATGTCGACCCGAGGACTTTGTCAAGTTTGCATCGCTTCAACTCAAGGATCAAGTCTGAGTGGTACCAGAATACAAAGATTCCGAGGAGGTCGTGGTCATTACCGATGAGTTCCCGTGATTTCGGAGCTCATCACATTCAAAAGTGTTGTTGAGAGCAAGCGTGAGGAGTTCCAATCTCAAGCAGGCAACATGTCTGCTCATCAATACAATATCCAGCCTGATTCGCTTTGCTAAGCAAGACGGACTGATGAAAGGAGTATGATCTATCAATTCAGAGGTGGTCCGAGAGAAGATCTGCAATTACCTCTTGTGCTGTTTGAGCCGATAAGTATGATGATTTCTACAACATGGCACTCAAGCAAGAAGCTGCCCACTCAAATGCGAGGCTTCTAAGAAGAGAATCGGGATGCAGTTCAGTCCTCTTCGTCCTCTCAAGTGGCAGCTAAGCAAGAAGTTTTACTCCCTCCTCCGTCCCCCTTACCAGCAGAAGAACTCGTGGCCGTGGATCTTCCCACCCACCCAACCCAAGCTATCGTAACAAGTCTAATTTCAAGCTCCAAGGTCAAGTGCTCCTTACCACCGTCCGCCTCTCCGAGGTCACTTGCAACAAGTGTCCGAAGGGTCACTATGCTAACAAGTGCTTCAACCAGAGGCGCTTCCCCTCCTCCTCCGTGAAATCTTCAAGCAATGCAAAGGTCAAGCATAATCCAAAGCATGCCAAGGTCAATATGATGAATGCAGCTCAAGCGAGGATCTTCGATGTGATAATGGGTAATTCTCGCTTAATGATATTCCGCAAAAGTCTTATTTGATACCGGTGCATCGCATTGTTTCATGTCAAGACCGCTTTTACCAAGCATGAATTCACTTCTTCTATTTGGGTAAACCCATGGATGTCATTTCTCCGTAACTTGAGCTCTTGGTGGTTCCGATGTTTCTATCAAGATGGGTGATTATAGATTTCTGCAACCAATTGTCCTTGGTGACTCGGATATTGATCTTATTCTCGGATGGATCTTTTAAGAAAAGCTCACGATTGTGCTGCGGAAATTCAATTGACTCACTCTTCTAATGATGTGATCATCTATGCCGCCGTGATGAAACCATTGGTTGTTTTCTCTCAATGAGAAGGGCTGAATGCCATCTCTCGATTCCATGGAGTACCAAGATATCTTTCCGAAGAGCTTCCGGGTATGCCTCCTCATAGGCCGTTGAGTTCGTTATTGATCTTGAGCCCGCTGAACCCGTTGTAAGCGCCATACAAGCTTGGACCTGATGAGTGAAGGAATTGAAGAAGCACTCGATGAACAAGAGCGCCTGGGTTTGATCGGACCGAAGTTCATCTCCTTGGGGTTGTGGTGTTCTTTTGTCCGAAGAAGGATGGCCGGACCGACTTTGCGCCGATTACCGTCCATTGAATAAGAAGACAATCAAGAACAAGTATCCACTTCCCAACATCAATGAGCTTTTCGAGCAACTCAAAGGTGCTAGGTGTTCTCTAAGCTTGACCTTCGTATGGGTTATCATCGATTCGCATTCGTGAACAAGATATTCCCAAGAGCGCATTGAACAAGCTTTGGTTCTTATGAATATCTTGTCATGTCTTTCGCCTCGTCAATGCTCCTCCAACTTTCTCTCGGATGATGAACTTCATATTCAACCCTACACCAATGAATTAGTCTTGGTCTATCTTGATGATATTTTGGTCTTCTCCAAGAATAAGAAGGATCATGCCAAACATTTGCGATTGGTGCTAGACAAGCTCGAGAGTATCAATTCTATCTGAAGTTCTCCAAATGTGAATTTTGGCTTGATGAAGTGCTTTATCTTGGTCATATCATCTCCGCCAAGGGCATCTGTTGATCCAGAAGGTGTCGCAATTGTGAATTGGGACCTCCTCGAGAATGTCAAGCAGCTCCAGACTTTCTTGGTCTTGCAAGCTATTGCGAAGATTCGTTGAGAACTTCTCCAAGATTGCAAAGCCTCTTTCCAACCTCCTCGAAGCATGTGAAGTATATCGGTCTCCCGAGTGTGGCGTTGCTTTCAATACCCTCAAGAGAAACTCGTCACAGCTCCTCTTGACTCCTCTGATGAATCCAAGCCATTTGAAGTTTTCGTGATGCTTCCCTTCAAGGTCTCGGTCTGTGTTAATGCAAGAGAAAAGAGTTGTGGCTTATACCTCTAGCGATTGAAGCCCACGAGAAGAACTACCCACTCACGATCTTGAGTTGGCGGCAGTTGTCCATGCATTGATAACGTGGAGACATCTCTTGTTGGGAAGGAAAGTGGACATTTTCACGATCACAAGAGTCTCAAGTACATCTTCACTCAACCCAACCTCAACCTCAGGCGAGACTCGATGGGTGAAATGATTCAAGAGTACAACCCAAGTATTGAGTATACTCCAGGCAAGGCCAATGTCATTGCAGATGCTTTGGCGGGAAAGCTTCTGCAAGTCTAATCCTCAAGCCCTTTCAGCCGGATCTCGTGAATCTTTCCATAAGCTGAATCTTCAAGTTGTTCCTCAAGGCTTTCTTGCCAACCTCATAGTATCTCCTACTTTGGAAGATCAGATTCGTGAGGCTCAACTTCGGATGCCATGGTGAAAAAGGTGAAGCGTGGTATCGACAAGGGCATTTCCAAGTACAAGTGCTTCCATGTTGATGACAAAGACACTCTGTTCTTTGAGGACGGATTGTGGTTCCTAAGGGTGATCTGCGAAAAGTCATTATGAGCAGGGCTCACAATTCGCTTCTATCCATTCATCACGGAATGCGAAGATGTACCATGACCTCAAGCAGTCATATTGGTGGACTCGAATGAGCGAGAAATTGCTCAATTCGTGAATGAGTGTGATGTCTGCAGAAGAGTGAAAGCAGAACACCAACGACCAGTGGTCTCCTTCAACCTCTTGCTATTCCGAATGGAAGTTTGATCATATTGAAATGGACTTACGTGGTGCTTTCCAAAGTCCAAGCGTGGAAATGATGCTATCTTCGTTGTCATTGACAAGCTTACTAAAGTGGCTCATTTTCTTCCTATCAAAGAATCCATCACAGCCTCGGTTGGCGAGCTATACACCTCGGGTTGTCTCTTTGCGGCATTCCTCAAGTGATCTCTTGGACCGTGGCAGCATCTTTACCTCAAAGTTTTGGGATTCTTTTGAGAAGGCCATGGGCACCAACATTCGTTTGAACGCTTTCCATCCTCAAACAAGTGGCCAAGTTGAGCGAGTTAATCAAATCCTTGAAGATATGCTCGGGGCTTGTGTCATTTCCCGGTATGAAGTGGGAAGATTGTCTTCCATATCGAGTTCTCCTACAACAACACTTCAGCGAGTTGAAGGCCCCATTAAATTCTCTATGGCGAGAAAGTGCGTACTCCTCTCAATTGATGCAGAGAATTGAGCGAACTTCTTGGCAATGACTTGATCCGAGCGGAAGAAATGTGCCAAGTCATTTGAGAATCTCAAAGCAGCAAATCGCGGGAAAACTATTATGATGATAAGCACCGTGATGTGGCTTTTGAAATCGGAGACCATGTCTACCTCGCGTCTCTCAATGAAAGGCACTTTCGTAACCCGGTATCAAAGGGAAGCTTGCCCCTAGATCGTGGGTCCTTTCAAGATAATTGGCAAAAGAGCGACCTCGCCTATCAACGAGCTTCCATCCAACCTTGAAATGTGCCGATGTGTTTCACGTGTCACAACCATAAGTGCTTCAAGACTCTGAGCACTATCAACTTGAAGAGATTGACCTTCAGAAGATCTCTCTTATCATGAGCACCCGTTGCTATTCTTGAAGAAAGCAAGCGCAAAGACTCCAAACAAGTCAATCAAATTCCGAAAGTGAAGTGGTCACCCATTCCGCCAGAAGCTACAGGGGCGCGAGGATCACCTCCGTTCGAGTATCCGGGTTCTTTGGTCCTAGATCTCGGGGCGAGATCCTCTTGTAGTGGTGGAGTGTTGTAACACCCGGAGTAACTTTCCATATTTGTAACTCAACTCTTGCCATTTTCGGCATTGTTATATGATATTCCCTCCGTGGTTGGGTTTTCTTCTTTTGCATTTTGTCCTGTCATGCATTTTATATTATGTCATCATGTGCATCGCATTTGCATACGTGTTAGTCTCATGATTCGAGCATTTTTCCGTTGTCCGTTTTGCAATCGGCACTCCTATCTCCCGGCGGTCCCTTTTCGTTTTTCCGGTATGGTATAAACCTTCTCGAAATGGACCGAGGTTTGTCTAGTGGCCTTGGTATACCACCGTAGACCACGTCAAGTTTGGTCATTTGGAGCTCGTTTGGTACTCAGCGGTTAACCGCACTCTAAAGGCCTCTTTTAAGTTGCAGCCCAACACCCTAAACAGCCCAATAACCCATCTAAGTCACCTCCATGCTCTCCGTCGTTCGATCCGATCGTGTGGTAAACTACACCTCATTTGGACTCTCTAGCTCCTCTTGCCTATTTAAACACCTCCAAAATCCGGATCACCCCTAACCTATTTTCCTCCCGCGCCCGACGCGTCCTCCGCCGGACCGTCCACCCGTCGCTTGGACCAATCCAGGCGGACCGTCCGCCGCCGCCTCAGCCAACCACCTCGCGCCCGCGCCCCCCGCGCCCGCAAACCAGTAGAGCCCGTTGCCTCGCCGCCCGGGGCCGCGCCCGCCCCCGCCCGGCCTCCCTCGGCGCTCCCCGCCCGCCCGCGCCGGCGCGCTCCGGCCGCCCCGCCCTCTCCCCTCCGTGACTCCTCCTTCGGCTAACCTCGCCCTGCCTGCCCGTCCAGGCCGCCCCCGGCCCGCGCCGGCGCGCGCCGCCCCTCCACCCGCCGCCTCCTCCCGACCTCAGCCGCCGCCCGCCGGCCGATCCGGCCTCGGGAGCCGCGCCGTTGACCTTTCTCCCTCCTCCATTTCTCTAAGTCCTTATTCTCATGTTATTTTGTGCAATTTTTACATGCTATCTTCTCATCCGTAGATCCATTTTGCGGTATAATATGTCAAAATGTTCGCCTCGAAGAGTAGATCATTTCATTCATTGCATCATTTTCATTTGAGCTCATCTTGATGCCCGAAATGCTGTTGGAAAAGTGCTATGTGCTGTTAGTTTCTGATTTTTCAGGACTTGCACTTTTGTTATTTTGCCATGATTAATATGTGCACCCTATGAATTTGAGTCCTACATGTGTTTTGTAAATGCCATGTCATTTTCCAGGGGTGTATGCCATGTATTTTTGTGATCTGTGGTGACTAGCACAAGCATGCAAAGTAGGTGTCCTAATGTTGCTGATTTCAGCCCTGTTTTAGCTGATTTTGATGCCATGTTTACTTGATGATACCAAGAGATCTATGCATATTTTGAGATACTTCAGTAAGGGTGTTTTGTAAAGCATGTCTTTCTCTATCCATTAATGCCTTTGTTTGCAATTATGGGATGCCATAGCTTGAGTCAATCAGCTCTACTTTTGCTATCAAATGTTTCCTGGCAGATTTATCGTGTTATTCAATTTTGCCTAGCTTGTTGTGGTTGACCATTATAGGCTATGTTAGTGTTCTTGCCATGTATGTCTTCTATGTCATGTCTTCTTGATGTAGGTATGCTTAGTTTTCATTTGAGGCTCTGTAGTGAGTGCATTGAGCTTGTAAACATGCCCTCTCGTTATCAGTTTTGACATGCCATGTTGCTGAATCTGTTAACGAGACTTTCAATTTGACATGGGTGTTACTATATTTTCTAGTCCTTTTTGGCTTATGGTCAGTAAGGGACTTTTGTTCTAGGATTTGAGTAGATTCATGCCATGCCTTGTTTTGCTATTTTAAGTTCCTGTAGCATGTAGTTTTGCTGCTCTGAACATTGCAACCTGATGCTGTTTTGCCATGTCCAGCCTGATTATTAATGCACTTTTGCCATGCTTGTTTGAACCTGTTATGATGTGAACTAGCCGTAGCTCAGTGCTCATCTTTTGTCGAGCATCATGTGTAGATCACTGCCATGTGCTTTGTTGTTACGTTTGGGTGCAGTAGCAATTATTTGTTGCTTGCTAAGTGGCATCATGCTGTTAATGGCAGATTTGCCATTCTTGTTTTGCTTGCCATTTGCAAACCGTGCATCCGATTCGGTGATCTTTATATCGATTTCAACGAAATCATCTCATCTTTCAGTGGCATGCTTGGTTTGCCAAGTTGATGCCTGGTTCATCATTTACCTTCGGGCCATAAGCATTGCATATCTCATCATGCATATCATGATGTTTTGCATCATGTTGATTGTGCATTGCACCGTGATTTATTGTGGTTCCTTTGTTTGTGTTGTTGTTTTGGGTAGAGTCGGGAAGGCGATGCGTGAGCGAGGACCTGTTGAGAAGCTTCGAGGATCAAGCTTTCGACAACTCGAGAACATTGCGAGCAAGATGACCATACCCTCGAAATCACTTCTATCTTTGCTATGCTAGTTGCTCGCTCTTTTGCTATGCCTATGCTGCGATGCCTACCACTTGCTATATCATGCCACCCATATTCCATGTCAGCCCTAACCATCCTTTCCTAGCAAACCGTTGATTGGCTATGTTACCTTTGCTCGCCCTCTTATAAGCGTTGCTAGTTGCGGTGGTGAAGTTTGTTCCTTGTTGGAACATGGAATGTTGTTCCTTTTGGAACATGTTTACTTGTTGGGATATCACAATATATATCTGCTATAATTAATGCATCTATATACTTGGTAAAGGGTGGAAGGCTCGGCCTTATGCAGTGTTTTGTTCCTCTTGCCACCTAGTTTCCGTCATACCGGTGTTATGTTCCTTGATTTTGCGTTCCTTACGGTTGGGTGATTTATGGGACCCCTTGACAGTTCGCTTTGAATAAGACTCGTCCGGCAAAGGCCCAACATTGGTTTTACCATTTGCCACCTAAGCCTTTTCCCGGGTTTCGCGAGCAGGGTCATCTTTATTTAACCCCGGACGGTGCTCCTTGAGTCTTGGCCGAACCGAAGCAACCTCTTGAGGCCACCGCGAAACTTCGAGGCTTGGTTTTACTCGTAGCTTGACTTATCCGGATGTGCCACGAGCGAGATATGTGCAGCTCCTATCGGGTTGTCGGCTGTCAGGCGGCTTTGCTGGTCTTGTTTTATTCTTTGTCGAAATGTCTTGTAGTCGGGATTCGAGATTGATCGGGTCTTCGGTGAAGGAATATCCTTCGTTGACCGTGAGAGCTTATAATGGGCTAAGTTGGGACACCCTGCGGTAATATCTTTGAAAGCCGTGCCCGGTTATGAGGCAGATGGAATTTGTTAATGTCGGTTGTAGAAAACCCAAAGTTGACCTCAAATAAAATACACATCAACGCGTGTGTTACCGTGATGGTCTCTTCTCGGAGTCGGGAAGTGAACACGATGTTGGAGTTATGCGGCGTAAGTAGTTCAGGATCACTTCTTGATCGCTACTAGTTTCCGACCGTGCTTTGCTCCTCTTCTCGCTCTCTTTTGCGAGTAGCCACCATATATGCTAGTACTTGCTGCAGCTCCACTTTACTACCTGTCCTTCCTAAGCTTAAATAGTCTTGATCTCGCGGGTGTGAGATTCTGAGTCCCGTGACTCCGAGATACTTCAAACGATTGCGAGTTCCGCGATGCGGTGCAGGATGATTCCACGAGCTCAAGTGGGAGTTGACGAGAGCGTGGTTCGTTACTATGTGTCTTTTCAGATGATCGGTAGTGGTGCCAGTTGGGACGATTCGGGATCTGTGTTAGCATTTGGGGTATCTTCTTTTATTTTGGTTCGTAGTCGGACCTTGAGTGTACTCTGATTGATGGATGTTTATTTATGCTTTGTGTGAAGTGGCGATTGTAAGCCAACTATGTATCTTTCCTTAATTATTACATGGGTTGTGTGAAGATTACCTCACTTGCGACATTGCTTTCAATGCGGTTATGCCTCTAAGTCGTGCCTCGACCGTGGGAGATATAGCGCGCCGAGGGTACGATATACCTTCTACTTAAGATCCGAGGCAAGATATTTGTTGCCAAACGGATCCTACGGAAAAAAGTTTCTCTCGAAAAAGTAAGTGGGAGGAAAGTAGAACTTCGATGAAGTACTACCTCTTGAGCAGGAAAGTAGTGCAGCTCGGGAAAATGTTCTGTGATGCCTACACCAAGAAGAGGAAATTAATGATAATGATCAAGGTACTTGGATCAAGTTGCTCTTGAACCTGGGTCCACAGGACCGTTCCGCACCGGTGGTGCGGCAACCCTGTCACGGAAATCATGTTGTTAGACAATGATGAACCTTGAACTATGAAAGCGATGGTGGGCAGATTCAACAAATGGCTAGAAGCCATGAAATCCGAGATAGAATCCAGGTATGAAAACAAAGTATGGACTTTGTCGACTTGCCGATGATCGGCGACGATAGAAAACAAATGGATCTTTAAGAAGAAGGCGGGGCGGGATGGTAATGTCACCATCTATAACTCGACTTGTCGCTAAGGGTTATCGGCAAGTTCAAGGGATTGACTACGATGAGACCTTCTCTCCGTGGCGAAGCTTAAGTCCGTCCGAATCATGTTAGCAATTGCATACTATGATTATGAGATATGGCGGATGGGCGTCAAAACAGCGTTCATACGGTTATCTTAAGGAAGAGTGTATATGATGCAACCAGAAGGTTTTGTCGATCCTAAGAATCTTGACAAAGTATGCAAGCTCAACGATCCATTTATGGGCTGGTGCAAGCATCTCGGAGTTGGAACATTACGCTTTGATGAGATGATCAAAGCGTTTGGGTTTATCTTGAGACTTATGGAGAAGCTGCGTTTACAAGAAAGTGAGTGGGAGCTCTAGCATTTCTCATATTATATGTAGATGACATACTTCGATGGGAAATGATATAGAACTCTTGGACAACATTAAGGCCTACTTGAATAAAAGTTTTTCAATGAAGGACCTTGGAGAAGTTGCTTATATATTAGGCATCAAGATCTATAGAGATGTCGAGGCGCCTCATAGGTCTTTCAGAGCACCTACCTTGATAAGATTTTGAAGAAGTTCAAAATGGATCAGTCAAGAAGGGGTTCTTGCCTGTTTGCAAGGTGTGAAATTGAGCTCAGCTCAATGCCCGACCACGGAAGATAAAGAAGAGATGGCGTCATCCCTATGCCTCACCATAGGATCTATTATGTATGCCATCTTGTGTCGGACTGATGTAAACCTTGCGTAAGTTTGGTAGGGAGGTACCAAAGTAATCGGCAAGGAACCGGACAAGGTCGAGAATATCCTAAAGTACACGAAAGGGCCGAAGGACATGTTTCTCGTTTATGGAGGTGACGAAGGCTCGTCGTAAAGGGTTACGTCGGCCTAGCCGACACGATCTGGAATGACTCTAAGTCACAAACCGGATCGTGTATATGTTGAATGGTGGAGCGATGGCTGGTGCATGCAAGCGAGCGTCGTGGCGGGATCTACATGTGAAGCGGAGTACATGGCAGCCTCGGAGGCGGTGCATGAAGAAATTTGGATGAAGGAGTTCATCACCGACCTAGGAATCATACCCAATGCGTCGGGGCGATCAAACTCTTCGTGACAACACTTGGAGCTATTGCACTTGCTAAGGGCCAGGTTTCACAAGAAGACCAGCACATCAAGCGTCGCTTCAACTCCATCCGTGAAAATGTTCAAGAAGGAGACATAGAAATTTTTAAAGTGCATACGGATCTGAATGTCGCAGATCCGTTGACTAAACTCTCTTACGTGGGCAAAACATGATCAACACGAACTCTATGGGTGTTCGATTCATCACAATGTAACTAGATTATTGACTCTAGTGCAAGTGGGAGGCTGTTGGAAATATGCCCTAGAGGCAATAATAAAAGCATTATTATTATATTTCCTTGTTCATGATAATTGTCTTTTATTCATGCTATAATTGTATTATCCGAAATCATAATACCGTGTGAATACATAGACCCTGATCGTCCCTAGTGAGCCTCTAGTTGACTAGCTCGTTGTGACAGAATAGTCATGGTTTCCTTACTATGGACATCGGATGTCATTGACAGCGGGATCACGTCATTAGGAGAATGGCGTGATGGACAAGACAATCTAAGCATAGCACAAGATCGTGTAGTTCATTTTGCTAGAGCTTTTCCAATGTCAAGTATCTCTTCCTTAGACCATGAGATCGTGTAACTCCCGGATCTCGTAGGAGTGCTTTGGGTGTACCAAGCGTCCTGGCGTAGCGGGTGACTATAAAGGTGCACTCGGTATCTCCGAAAGTGTCATTGGGTTGACCGGATCGAGGCGAGATTTGTCACTCTGTATAGCGGAGAGGTATCCTTGGGCCCACTCGGTAGTGCATCATCATAATGAGCTCAAAGTGTCAAAGTGTGCGGTCACGGTATCATGCATTCTGATGCGAGTAAAGTGACTTGCGTACTTGAGGCTGAGCGAGGTATTGGGATACGCGATCGAGTCTCGGGCAAGTAACATACCGATTGACAAAGGGAATAGTATCTGGGGTTGCTTGAATCCTCGACATCGTGGTTCATCCGATGACATCATCGAGGAGCATGTAGAACCAACATGGGTATCGATCCGCTGTTGGTTATTGACTGAGGCGTCTCGGTCATGTCGCATGTCTCCCGAACCGTGAGGAATCTACACATAAGGTTCGGTGGCGCTAGGGTTATTAGGAAGACTTGTATGTGATTACGAATGTTGTTGAGTCCGGATGAGATCCGGACGTCACGAGGAGTTCGAAGGGTCGGGAGGTAAAGATTTATATATGGGAAGTTGTCTAACGGACATCGGAAAGTTCGGGGCATACGGTATTGTCAGGGGCCACGGAAGGGTTCGGAGGTCCACGGAGAGCCACCCCTCGAGAACCACTGGGCTGCGTGGGGCAAGAGCCAGCCTGGTGGGCTGGCGCCCTGAGGCCCATGCGCCTAGGGTTGGGGCGGAACCCTAGGCGCCCCCTTGGAGGGCAAGCCCCCTCCTGCCGCCGCCCCTCTAGATTCCCATCTAAAGGGCGGCCCCTTGACCCTTCCCCTATAAATAGAGGGGTGAGGGAGGGCTGCATACACAAGCCAGGCGCAGCCCTCCCTCCCAACACCTCTCCTCCTCCGTCGTGCTTGGCGAAGCCACAGAATCTTGCTCCATGCTTACACTGCCTGTCGTGCTGCCGTTGGAGCTGTCTTCTTCAACCTCTCCTCCCTCCTTGCTGGATCAAGGCGGAGGAGCGTCGTCCGTACCATCGTGTGTTGAGCGGAGGTGCTGTCCGTTCAGCACTTGGTCATCGGTGATCCGAATCACGGCATCGACTCCCTCATCACCATCCCTTGAGCGCTTCCTTTCGATCTACAAGTGGTATGTAGATGCAAACTCACTCCCTTGACTCTTGTTAGATGAACCCATAGATGGATCTTGGTGAAACCGTAGGAAAATTTTTAATTTTCTAGCGTTCCCCAACAAATACAACATACATAAGATCAACATCCGACTACGGATGAAACATAACAAACTCAAACAATATCCACCCTGCTAGCCGGGCTGCCGACTGGAACCTATCCCTGATCGAAGAAGAAGCGAAGAAGAACTCCAAAACAAGCAAACATCGCTCTCGCGTCATGATCATCGCATAACTGTACACTAGCTGGTGGTGTAGTAATCTGTGAGCCACGAGGACTCAGCAATCCCATTACCATGGGTATCAAGACTAGCAAAGCTTAATGGGAAAGGAAGGGGTGAAGTGGTGAGGTTGCAGCAGCGACTAAGCATGTATGGCGGCTAACTTACATAAATGAGATCGAGAAGAGAAACAAAGGCAGTCGTCAACTAGTAATGATCAAGAAGTGATCACGAACTCCTACTTCGTCGGACATAACCCGAAACCGTGTTCTCCTCTCGATCAACCCGAAAAGAGACACTCACGATTCACGCTACGGTTGGTGTATTTTAGAAGAGTTTACTTCAAGTTTACTACAACGGATATTAACAAATTCCCATCGCCACATAACTGGCAGCGGCTCTCGGAAGTTCAAACCCTGCGGGGTGTCCCAACAGCCCATGATAAGCTCTCGCGATCAGCGAAGGATATTCCTTCTCCCGGGAAGACCGATCGGTCTCGGAATCCGGCTACAAGACATTCGTACAATAAAACAAGACCAGCAAAGCCTTGGGATGTCGACAAATCCCGATAGGAGCTGCACATATCTAGTTCTCGGGCACCGGATGGCGAAGCGTCTAGAACGGCGTAACCAAAGTTGCCAAGGAATGGTCCTACGGTGCTCTAGTTTGGACCAACACTCGAAGAGCACTGGCCGGGGGTAAAATAAAGATGACCCTCGACTCCGAAACCAAGGGAAAAAGGGCTAGGTGAGGCAAATGGTAAAACCAATGTTGGGCCTTCTTGGAGGAGTCTTATTCAAGCGAAGCTGTTAAGGGGTCCCATAAATCACCCGACGCGTTAGGGACGCAAAATCCGGGAACATAATACCGATATGGCGGAAACTAGTGGCGGCAAGATGGAACAAAACACCGAGGCATAAGGCCGAGCCTTCCACCCTTTACCAAGTATATAGATGCATTAATTAAATAAGATATATTGTGATATCCCAACAAGTAAACATGTTCCAACAAGGAACAACATCTCCATGTTCACAAGGAACAAACTTCATCTTCTGCAACTAACGCTATAAGAGGGCTGAGCAAGCGGTAACATAGCCAAACAACGGTTTGCTAGGAAGGGTGACAAAGGTTAGAGGGACATGGCAATTTGGGAGGCTTGAGGAACAAGTGATAGGTAGCGACATAGCGATGAAACGAAACAACTAGCATAGCAATGATAGTAGTGAGATCAGGGTAGCGATCATCTTTCCGAAATCCGCTAGGAAGAAGAGCGAGTCCATGAAGAAGATGAAGCCACGAAGGCGAACCAAGCGTGAGCAGCGAATCCTCACGATCATGCAAGCAGGAACTATCGAGAAGAAGCACACAACATGGTAAACACACCACACAGTGAACAAGACATGATGCACACAAGCATGATGCTGAAAAGCTACATGAAGCTACTCATGGCAAGAGATGATGCAAACAAGAGTAACTACATGCAATGCAAGTTTAAATGAGGCCGAAACAACATATAACAATTCCGAGGAAGTCCTCAGTATGCAAATTTCAAAATTGAGTCCAGATCTGAATAAACCTTATGTGGTCAAGTCTGTTAAACAGCAAGTTAAGATGCACCACGATGATCTACACGAAATTCTAGTCAAGTTACATATAAAGTTCATTAGATTAGACTCTGACTAGAAGATATGAGCAAAACAAGTTGAACATGGCATATGATGCAAAATGCATACAAACATCAAGCAAACACCTCAAAAGCAAGGATGCAACATGATAATATGAAGCTACATGCAAAATCAAAGTTGTCCATATAAACACACTCTAGTCAACGTGTTAACACAATTACAATGAACATACCACAGATGTCAAAACAACAATCTAGGCAATTCAAATAATCATATGCTACAACATCTGCAAACGTAATAACAAAAAGTGACATGGGCATGATGTACAATGTAAAGAATAACAAAACAAAAGTGAACATGATCTATACTCCAAAATCACTAGAACATGCTCAAACACACTGGCAAGAGTTGCAAATAATAAACAAGTTTAGCACTTTGCGAAAATAACATCAGTTGCAATGTTTAGAGCTATCAAACAACATGATACAGGAACTTACCATGGCAAACAAAAGGCATGGGCATGAATCTACTAATTATACATAGAACAAAAGTCCTTTCTGACCATGAGCCTAAAAGGATCAGAAATATGATGGCACCCATGCAAACATGAAGTTATATTGATTCATACATGGCGAACAACAATAAGTAGATGTTTGAGCTTGAAACACTCACCACAGAATACATGGCATGGCAAGCATCACAAAGAAGACATGGCATAGAAGCTATACATTCAAGAACAACATCATATGCATACAAAGGATCAACTACAACAACCTTGGCAAAATTGAATAACATGTAAATCAACTGCCGGAAACTTTTATAGCAAAAGTAGGCTCGATTGACTCAAGCTATGGACACTCCATAATTGCAAAAAGGGCATGGATGGATAGATCATAACCATATGTTCAAAACATCCTTACTGAAGTATCTGCAAAATAAGCATGGATCTCGGTAGCATCAAGTTTACATGGCATAATAATATCATGAGAACAAGGGCTGAATTCGAGAACATCTATGAGGCCTAGTTTGCATGCTTGTAGCTAGTCACCACAGAGATCAAAAATACATGGCATGACCCCTGTAAAGATGGCATGGCATATTACAAAACACATGTAGGACTCAAGTTACATAGGATGCCGACATCAATTCATGGCAAAAAAACAAAAGTGCATGTTACGATAAGAATATGAAACTAACATCATAGCCTCTCTTCTAACAGCATTTCGGGCATCAAGAATGAGCTCAAACCCTGTAAATGATGCAATGAGATGAAATGATGTACTTAGTCGTCTGAACAATATTGAAAAACAATATTACGAAGATGAAACAGAGCAATACCTCTTAGAGATTATGGGCATGAAGAATAGGGCATGATAATGTAAATATGAGGGACTTAGATGAAATTCGACCTCGGGAAAAATTCAACTTCCGCGCACGATGATCGAGGATGGTGGCGAGATCTGGCGATATGAGGAAATTGGCGGCTCGAGGATGAATTGCGGCGAAAAGGCTCAATCGCGGATCAGGTCGGCCGACGGATCCATGGCGGAAGTTGCATGGCGGAAGCGCGCGAGGATAAGCTGGCGACGGACCTGCAGCGGCTTGTCGCGAACCGGCACTGTGGTAGGCTGACGCCGAGCGAGATGGCGGAAAGCTCGCGGGCGAGGCAGCTGGGAGCGGCCAGGCGGAAGCGGCGCGAGGACATGCGGGAGCCAGGGCGAGGCCCTGGCGGGCATGAGCGCGTGCATGGCCTGGGAGCCACGTGGCGCTCTTGTGATTGGCAGCGCGATGGCGACTTCGTCCGGCTCGGGCGGACATGTCCGTGGCGAGAGGAAAAAACTAGGGTTTGAGAGTTCATCCAGCGAATTTGAGGAGGCACATATTTATAGGTAGAGGAGCTAGGAGAGTCCAAATGAGGCGGTTTTCGCCCTACGATCGTGATCGAGCGACCGAGGAAGCATGGAGAGGAGTTTGCTGGGTTTTGGGCCACTTTGGAAGGGTGTTGGGCTGCAAGACAAAGAGGCCTTTGCGGTTACCCGATTAACGTTGGAGTACCAACGACCTCAAATGGCCAAAACTTGACGGCGGTCTACGGTGCTATACCAAGGCGGTTGGCAAACCTTGAGCCATTCGAGAATGTTTAACACCCATCTGAAAGAGAGGCAAAAGGGGCAGGGAGACATAGGAGTGCGGATTGCAAAAGCAGACAACGGGGAAAAGCTCGGATGCATGAGGCGAACACGTATGCAAAATGAAATGCACATGATGACATGGTATGGAATGCATATGATGACATGGCAAAGACGGCGAATAAGCCGACACAGGCGCATCCGAATCCGAGGCGTTACAATACTTCTATTTGGTCTAATCTGCTGTGTAAAAAAATTAAAAGCGGGAGAAAGGCGATGTCGTATGTCATTTCTCACACGGTGACACGTTCCCTCTGGAACAATGAGCCTTCTTGAGGAAGCTCCGGTTTGCAAAAGCTTACACAAAGCTTGTCCCAATTAGGCCAAAAATTACTGCAGACATGTTGGTGCCATGTCATGACACCATGCCAAGTTTCATGATTTTCAGGCCGTGTTTTGGATTTATAGGAATTAAAAACCAAGTTTCTCAATCATTTCAGTGAGCCACGACACCTAGATGTTTGAATTTTATTCCCATTTCTTGCATGGGGCCTATAAATTCACCGAAGAACACATGTGATTTTCGTAAACTTTGGTGCATTGGAGCATGTGTTTGTAGTTCAAATTTGATTATGCACATTAAATGCCCGAAACTCAATTAATGCAAAAATGCCAAACAAACCCAGAATAATTCCAAATTTAAACCACGACACTCATGTACTAGTTGCATGTTCACTGTACGTAAATGGTCTAGCAATTCAAACACCATCCTTTCCCTCCGTAACACCATTTTGTCTTTCAAAACATAATGAAAAAAATCAGGTATACCACAAACAGTTTTCTAGAAAGAATCGTGTGGGATGCTGATGTCTACTACACAACCTTCTTCTTGTAGGCGTTGTTGGGCCTCCAAGTGCAGAGGTTTGTAGGACAGTAGAAAATTTCCCTCAAGTGGATGACCTAAGGTTTATCAATCCGTGGGAGGCGTAGGATGAAGATGGTCTTTCTCAAGCAACCCTGCAACCAAATAACAAAGAGTCTCTTGTGTCCCCAACACACCCAATACAATGGTAAATTGTATAGGTGCACTAGTTCGGCGAAGAGATGGTGATACAAGTGCAATACGGTTGGTAGATATAGGTTTTTGTAATCTGAAAATATAAAAACAGCAAGGTAACAAGTGGTAAAAGTGAGCGTAAACGGTATTGCAATGCTAGGAAACAAGGCCTAGGGTTCATACTTTCACTAGTGCAAGTTCTCTCAACAATAATAACACAATTGGATCATATAACTATCCCTCAACATGCAACAAAGAGTCACTCCAAAGTCACTAATAGCGGAGAACAAGCGAAGAGATTATGGTAGGTACAAAACCACCTCAAAGTTATTCTTTCCAATCAATCCGTTGGGCTATTCCTATAAGTGTCACAAACAGCCCTAGAGTTAGTACTAGAATAACACCTTAAGGCATAAATCAACCAAAACCCTAATGTCACCTAGATACTCCAATGTCACCTCAAGTATCCGTGGGTATGATTATATGATATGCATCACACAATCTCAGATTCATCTATTCAACCAACACATAGAACCTCAAAAGAGTGCCCCAAAGTTTCTCGGAGAATCAAGGCAGCGTGTGCCAACCCCTATGCATAGGTTCATGGCGGAACCCACAAGTTGATCACCAAAACATACATCAAGTGAATCACGTGATATCCCATTGTCACCCGAATCCTGCGCAAGACATACATCAAGTGTTCTCAAATCATTAAAGACTCAATCCGATAAGATTACTTCAAAGGAAAACTCAATCCATTACAAGAGAGTAGAGGGAGAAGAAACATAAGATCCAACTATAATAGCAAAGCTCACGATACATCAAGATCGTGCCAAATCAAGAACAGAGAAGAGAGAGATCAAACACATAGCTATTGGTACATACCCTCAGCCCAGGGTGAACTACTCCCTCCTCGTCATGGAAGCCTGGGATGATGAAGATGGCCACGGTGAGGTTCCCCCCTCCGGCAGATCTTGAACAGTCCGATTGACTTTTGGTGGCTCTGAGGCTTGCGTGGCGGAACTCCGATCTATTCATTCCCCGATCGTTTTAGGGTATCTGGTATATATAGGTGAAAGAAATGCGTCGGAGAGCCACGAGGGGCCCACGGTGGAGGCGCGCCCTAGGGGGTGGCGCGCCCCTACCTCGTGGCTCCTCGTTCTTTCTGACGTGCACTCAAGTTTATCGGTAGCTTTCCTTCCAAAAATAACTTCTCCGAAGGTTTCATTCCGTTTCGACTCCGTTTGATATTCCTTTTTTGAAAACTTGAAACAAGGGAAAAAGCAGAAGTAGCCTTTGGGCTCAGGGTCAATAGGTTAGTCCCAAAATAATATAAAAGTGTTTAATAAAGCCCATAAACATCCAAAACAGATAATATAATAGCATGGAACAATAAAAATTATAGATCGTTGGAGCGTATCGGCATCTAAGCTTAATTCCTGCTTGCGTCCTCGAGTAGGTAAATGATAAAAACAAATTTTTTATGTGGAATGCTACTTGGCATGATTTCAATGTAATTCTTCTTATTGTGGCATGAATATTCAGATCCATAAGATTCAAGACAAAAGTTTAATATTGACATAAAAATAATAACACTTCAAGCATACTAACAAAGCAATCATGTCTTCTCAAAATAACATGGCCAAAGAAAGTTATCCTACAAAATCATATAGTCGGCTATGCTCTATCTTCACCACACAAAATATTTAAATCATGCACAACCCGATGACAAGCCAAGCAATTGTTTCATACTTTTGACATTCTCAAAAGCGTTTTCAATCTTCACACAATACATGGCGTGAGCCATGGATATAGCACTATATGTGGAATAGAATGGTGGTGTGGAGAAGACAAAAGGAGAAGATAGTCTCACATCAACTAGGCGTATCAACGTGTAACATCCCAAATTTTCAATTTGGAATGTTATACATAGAACATCATTGCATATCATATTTTTCGTTGCCTTTTGCTCGATCCTAAAAATTCTACACAACTCAAGGACCCACGGAGAGAGTTGGGGATTTCGTTATTTTCATATTTGAGTTTTCTCAAATTTTGAAAATAGGATCATTTGATTTTAATTATTTTATCTTCAATTATTTCTACTATCAAAATATGAGAGAGGAATAAAATGACTTTCCCAAAATAAAGAAATAATGAAGATTTAAAAATACAATCAAATAAGATTTTGTTTTGGAGTTTTTAAGCCTTTTTATTTGAATTTAGGAAAAATCGCGTTTTCAAAATTGCATTTAGGCCACTCTGTTATAAATCCTCCATCTTGTGTGTGGTTGCTACTCTTTATAAATCCTCCAACTTGG
>JAHIAM010011011.1:0-15888 GCA_021605205.1 Aegilops longissima
GGCCCTGAACCCCGACCGGGCCACCGCGCCGGCGCTGGCCGCCGCCGCCGTAGCGCGCCGCCTCGCCGTCGCCTGCCTTTCGCCCCGCCAGCGCCGCCTCCGCCCGGCGCGCCCTCGCCCGGCCGCCGGGACCCGCCCTCGGTCCGCCTCCCCCGCCTCGGCTGTGACCTCGCGCCGCGCTTGCCGTCGCTCCACGCGGCCGTCTCGACCAGCGCCGCCGGTTGCCGGCCGCCGCCAGCCGCGCCGCCCGCTAGCCCGATGCTTCGCCGGGCTCCGCCTCGACCGGCGGGATCCGGAATCGGCCGAGGCCGGATCCATCTGGACCTCCCGTCGTCTTCCCGAGCTCCGGCTGCCGTCCCTCATCTCCGCGACTCTCCGGCGAGATCCGGTGAACCTCGGTTCGCGTGCCGCAGGTTGACTTTCCCCTCCGAAATTTCTCCAAGTCCAGTGTTTTCAACCTAATCATGCCATGTTCTCATCCGTATCTCCATGCATACTGCTCCGTTTTGTGGTGTAATATGTCAAATTGTTAGCCTCGGGGTACTTCATTTCATTCCATTGCATCATGTTCATTTGAGCTCATCTTGATGCCTGAATCATCGTTGCAAGAGTGCTATATGATGTTAATATCTTGGCTATTATAACTTGATGATTTGTCATTTTTGTTGCATTTGATGTGTGCATCCTATGAGCATAGGCTCTACATGTGTTTTGATCTATGCCATGCCATCTTTACAAGGGTGTATGCCATTATTTTTTGATCTCTGTGGTGACTAGCACAAGCATGCAAACTAGGCTTCTGATGTTGCTGATTTTAGCCTGATATCTTTATTATTTTATGCCTTGTAAACTTAATGCTACGAGAGATCCATGCAATTTTGAGATACTTATAAGGATGTTTTAAACATATGGTTGTTCTATATCCATCCATTCCCTTGTTTGCAATTATGGAGTGCCATAGCTTGAGTCAATCAAGCTCTACTTTTGCTATAAAATGTTTCTGGCAGATTGTTTACATATTATTCAATTTTGCCAAGGTTGTTGTAGTTGATCCGTGTATGCTATGATGTTTTCTTGCCATGTATAGCTTCTATGCCATGTCTTCTTACTGTGAGTTGCCTTGCCATGCCATGTATTGCTCTGTGGTGAGTGGTTAAAGCTCACCAAACATGCCTACTTATTGTTGTTCCTCCATGTATGAATCTGTAATATAACTTGCTATGTTTACATGGGTGCCATCATATTTCTGATCCTTTTTGGCTCATGGTCAGTAAAGGACTTTTGTTCTATGCAATTAGTAGATTCATGCCAGCCTTTGTTTGCCATGATAAGTTCTTGTAACATGTTGTTTGATAGCTCTAAACATTTGCAACCTTTGATGTTATTTAGCAAAGTCTGCTTATTATTTGCAATCTTGCCATGTCTTTTTGAGCATGTTCTAGTGATTTATGGAGATAGCCCAGTGTTCAGTTTTGTAATGCTTTACCTGCTTCATGTCCATGCCTTTTTTTCACGTTGAGATGCTGTAGCATGTTGTTTTGTGCTTGCAATATGCCTAGTTGCTGTTTTGGACAGATTGTTGCTATAACTTGTTTATGTGTATGTGTTGAACCGTTGCTCCGTTTTGAGTGTGCTCTATATGAAACTTGCTTAAATTGCATGTAGTTTCATATTATCATGTTGCATCCTTGTTTTGAGGTGTTTGCTTGATGTTTGTATGCATTTTGCATCAATGCCATGTTTATCTTGTTTTGCTCATATCTTCTAGGGTAGCTCGAATCTAATGAACTTTATATGTAACTTGACTAGAATTTCGTGTAGATCATCGTGGTGCATCTTAACTTTTGTTTAAAAACTTGAACATAAGGTTTATTCAGATCTGGACCAATTTCGAAATTTGCATATAGGACTTGGAATTGTTATATGTTGTTCGGCCTCATTTAAACTTGCTTTGATGTGTTGCTCTTGTTTGCATCATCTCTTGCCATGAGTAGCTTCATGTAGCTTGTCATGCATCATGCTTGTTGTGCATCATGTCTTGTTCATGTGTGGTGTGTTTACTATGTTGTGTGCTTCTTCTTGTTAGTTCTTGTTTCGTTCGATCGTGAGGATTGTTCTCTCGCTTGGTTTCTTTCTTCTCTTCTTCATGGACTCGTTCTTCTTCCTTGCGGGATTTCAGGCAAGATGACCTTCCCTGGATCTCACACTATCATTGCTATGCTAGTTGCTTCTTCTATCGCTATCTTTCTACCTATCTTTTTCTTCAAGCCTCCCAATTTGCCTGACCTCTAACCTTTTCACCCTTTCTAGCAAACCGTTTTTGGCTATGTTACCGCTTTGCTCAGCCCCTTTAATTGCTAGTTGCGGTGAAGTGAAGATTGTCCATGTTGGAAGATTTTGGTTGGGATATCACAATATCTCTTATATTATTAATGCATCTATATACTTGGTAAAGGGTGGAAGGCTCGGCCTTATGCAGTGTTTTGTTCACTCTTGCCGCCCTAGTTTCCGTCATATCGGTATTATGTTCCCGATTTTGCGTCCCTAAGGTCGGGTGATTTATGGGACCCCCTTGAATTCGCTTTGAATAAGACTCCTCGCAAGGCCCAACATTGGTTTTAATTTGCCTCACCACCACCTACTTTTCCTTGGGAGTAATTAACCCAAGGGTCATCTTTATTTAGCCCCGGGCCAATGCTTTCTAAGTGTTGGTCAACTAGAACCCTTTAAAGCGCCTCCTCGGGAAACTAAGGCCTGGTTTGGTTACGGATGCTCATCCGGTGTGGCCGAGGCGAGATTGTGGCTCCTATCGGGTGTCGCGGGGGAGTCTTCTGGTCTTGTTTTATTCTTTGTCGAAATGTCTTGTGCGGATTCGGGGATCGGGTCTTCCGGGAAAGAATATCCCGTTGATCGGAGAGCTTATCATGGGCTAAGTTGGGACACCCTGCAGGGTTTAACTTTAAACCGTGCGCGTTTATGTGGCAGATGGGAATTTGTTAATATCGGTTGTAGTAAACTTGAAGTAAACTCTTCTAAAATACCCAACCGTGTTAAGTGGTGTCTCTTTTGGGGTTGATCAGAGGAGAACCGGTTTACGGGTTATGTTTGGCGTAAGTGGAGTTCGGATCACTTCTTGATCATTCTAGTTACGACCGTTCCTTTGTCTCTTCGCTCTTTTTGCGTTGGTTAGCCACCATAATGCTTATCGCTGCTGCAACCTCACCACTTTACCCTTCCTTTCCCATTAAGCTTTGCTAGTCTTGATACCCATGGTAATGGGATTCTTTGAGTCCTCGTGGCTCCTGATTACTACAACACCATTCGGGTACAGGTTTCCGATGATCATGGGAGGCGATGTTTGCTTGTTTGGAGTTCTTCTTGCTTCTTCTTGATCGGGGATAGGTTCGGTGGCGCCTGGGCTAGCGAGGTGGATATTGTTTGAGTTTTTTTATGTTTCATCCGTGTGGGATGTTGATCTTGTATATGATGTTGATGTATTCTTGTGGCATTTGTGCCTTATGTATGTATCCCCATCTATTATGTAATGTTGATGTAATGATATCCACCTTGCAAAAGCGTTTCAATATCTTGGGTCTATCCTTGGTGGGACCTTGAGTTCCTTTTGGATGGGGCATATTGTGTGTTTCTTTTTGGAGACCATAAGCGGGTGGCTCGATGCAAGCCCGGGTAATTATTTTACCCTTTTGGGACTCTTTTTCTGTTTGACTCTTCTGGGATCTAAAACTCCCTAACCTTTGGGGTTGAGGCTCGGACAGTTAAAATTAGCCCCCCCGAAGACCGTGGCCCGATTAGCGTGGCTCGGCTCGGCACCTCGCGTGGGCGGAGAAGAAAACCAAGAAAAGAAGGCCCGGGAACTCGAAGGGTTCGGGCCCAGTGATTCGGACTCATCTCAAAGCGACTCGGCGGAATCCTCCCTAGGGCGAGGAGGAAAAAAGCCTCTCCCAGTAAGAGAAAAAGGAAGGCCGCCCTGGGGGAGGCCGGAGATCAAAAAAGGACCCTCCCTGGACTTCTCCACCAACCCAACAGAGGAGGGGTGGCCACAAGGCCAAGCCCGGCGAGATCGTAAGTGTGGGACTCGGAATAGCTCATGACTTTTTTTGCCAGTGTCTTCTAGCGAATATAACCTTAGCCTAAGGACTGCCCGGCAAATGGGCCTCCTGGAATTTCGGGATGTGAATAGCACTTCACGACCGCCTCCTCTCCTCGTGGGAGCGAAACCATGGTGGAGTCCCAAAAGGCCCACCCGGGGTGGTCTGGAGGCGCCCAAGGCGACCTCCCGAACTCGGCGCAAAGTCGAGACCCAGGGGCTTAAGTCCGGCCCTGGGGACTCCGTCCGGAACCTTTGCTTCGAATCCCGGCGGGCCCTTGTGAAGGGCAAGACTCGCGGTGACCTCTTCCATCCGGAGGGGAATAGCTTCTGGGGCCTTGGCGCCTCCCGACGAAAACACCGCCTTTTTATGAGTGTGGTGATCCGAAAGTTCGTCCGCCAGGGCGGGCTGGTTTCTTTTCCCCTTCTAACAAGCTTTGAGGTAAGTTTAGAATATGTAAAAATATTACGCATAGGCGGTAAAGGATGCTTGGTTCGATGTTGGAAAGAAAAGGGATGAGGATCTAAAAGAATCTGTGAGGTCTAACATAAGTATGTCAATATGGGAATGCAGGTTTTTTTCCTTGCCCCTTGCGGGGTCAATGCATTGAAGGAGCCTCGGCGGGAAACGATCGGCCTTGCCAAGCAGCTCGAGGACAAGGAAGGTAAGTTACCTTATTAAAGTAATAACTTATAAAAGTTTGGTTGCAAAAATGGGGACTAACTGGGTATTGTAGGGGCCCCGAGCAGGGTGGCGACCACGAAGGAGCGGTGTCCGGCCCGAAACAAGCCCATGGGCCGCAGGGAGGCGGGGTGGCGGAGGTGTGGCAAGCTCGGGCTCTCGTGAAAAAACAGGTTTGGGGTGACTGAAACTTCGAGTCGGCTCGCCTCGGCTCTTGAGTGCCAAACCGCTAAAGGCGGCCCAAAAACCCTCCGAAATTGAATCATTAAAGAAGATAGCGGCGGGTAAGGCATTCTTTATCAAAGCAAGCATGTGAAAGTGAATTATCTATTACTTACCGAATGGGCTCTCCGGGCATTCGTAGATCTGCCCGTGGTGTTGGATGTTGGCTTCTGCGCAGGAGGGCTTCGGGGAAAAGGTGTTCGGTCTCGATTCTTTGGGGGAACGTGCCCACCAGGGAAGGTGGTCGAGCTCCAAAATGCGAACAGGCCATGAAGGGCCTCATAATTGGTTGTGGCCCAAGGAAGCCATGCACAAGGCTCCGGGCTAGTCCGGTGGTGGGGCTTTGTCCATGGATTAAGTCATCAAGCGCTCCGTTGCATTGAAAGGTGCCGTGCTAAAGTGCCTTTGGGCAAGATGGATCTTTGAAAGCTTGTGACGAAGCCCCGCAGGGACATCGCAAGCCGAAATGTACTATGATCTGAAGGGTGGCCTTATAAGGGTGAATGCTCCAAAGATGTAATTTTGAATAGACTGCATTTGTTATCTTCGCTGAAAACTTGTTCATATCGCTAAGCAGCCTTGAATTTAAAATATTACCTTACTGCGCCGTTTATCAAATTTGAGAGATGGCAGTCGTTGGCTTCACCCCATGCCAACTTTGGGGTGTTGGGATAAACTTGGCGCTCTTGTTCCCATTCTTGGGTCCTTGGGGGCGCTTAGCATAGGAACAAGGCAACGGACTATAGTGCTTGAACACTCTCATTAGCCATAGAATTCTATAATTTTAAATTTTGGGAAGCCCCTAGTATCGGAAGCCGAGTTAGGCGCTATCCGCCTTGGGGACAATGCCGACCCTCGCTCTAAGCGGCATAAGTCTTTAGGGACAAAAAACCTCTCGAACAGCGACCGCTCTTGCCCTATCATGCGGTCAGTTTGCTTTCTCCAGGGTGCTCAACCAGCTCAACAGGGCTGTCGGATGGTTCTCCCGGCGCTACCTTAGCCGATATAGCGACTTAAGGTACCAAAACATGGGGCAGGCAACCAACTATTGACCCAAGACATGATTGAACGATGCATATAATGCTATAAGTTGAGGTGCCGCCTTGTGAAGTGTTGGACTTATCACACCATATCTTTGGGGTACTTAAGCCCCGGTGTAAGCCGTACCAAAGTGTCGGGTGCAATTGTCATGAATGAAATATATAGATAAAGAAAGGAGTGCAATAATAGGCAAAAGCTATGTATTGTTTATTCAAAAAAGGTACGCAATGAAAGGAGCGATACAAATAGTCACGATAAGCAAGGGATGGGATTATTTACATGTCCCCCTCGAGGGTGCTCGGATGGTATGTAAAACAGGTATATGCTCGTAGTAGAGACCACGGACACTCGATGTAACTACCTTCCGGCTGTTGCACGTGGGTTAATTCTAGGCGAACGGACTTAGCGGAGTCAAAGAAAGAAAAGAAAAAGAAAAGAATGCACAATCGGGGCCCCGTGCGGTTGAGCGCTGCAGGGTCTTTGGTCGTGCCCTCCCTTATGCCCATGGTATCTCGGCGTAGTTATGTACCGTTTGGCCCATAATTCGCGACCTGGGGTTGGGGCGGATTACTCTGGCGTGCTCGGATCGTGCCGGGGTCTTGTTGTGATTACCGGCGCGGCGGTGCCGGCGTTTATAGCGGACTCGAAATTCTTTTGAGGGTGCTTTGCACCTCCGCCCGAAACCCGTTGCTCCTCCTTGGAGGCGTTCGGTGTTTCCATTATGATTCTCCTCGAGGGCTGGCATCTTGAGCGAGGTATCGTGGTGCGGCACCGCATTGAACATCCGGTTCTCCAAGCGTCGCGTGATAGCCCTTTGAGCGGGACTATGTCGAAGATTAACTCTTAACCGGAAGTTATCCGGGGATCCGAAGACCACTCGAGTGTGCGAGCACCTTTGGCCTCTACACCGGTATGGCGCCTTTAAGTTCTCTTTGTGGGTTTAATCCTTGAGGGTCTATGCCCATTTTGCGCCTTTGTATCGATAGAGCGGTTCGGGTCTCGCCATCCATCGGGACTCTAGTGAGGTGAAATCCGTCGAGATTGGGTCAGAACCAATGCGGCGAATCCCGTGGCGGATGCTAGGGTGGTCCCTTGATCAGGTGATGGGGGAGGACCATGGGTTGAACTTTAGGCGGGGCTCCCGCTATCGCCCTTAGTGCCTTCCGCTCCCTTTTGGGTATGTGGGTTGCGTATATCATTTCACCGTCCGCACTTGTGGGGAAGCCCTTCCCTCTTGTTGGCGGGCTCCTCCTCGTCATCGCTTAAGCCCTTTCATTGAGTTGACATTTAACCACTTTTGTTTGAAACCAAATCCCTTTTGGTGTGGTTGGCTGGTTTTTGGGGTGCCATGTATTTGGACGGCGATCAGTATTCGGTCCAGTTGCGGACCACAGTATTTCTTTTGAGCGGCTTTTTCCTGACGGTTTAGAGCCTTGAATCCGCATTGGGTATCTTACATTATCCCGTTAATCGGGCTTGCTTGTTGCACGACCGCCATTGCTGTCCTTGGTATCCGAACTACGGGGTTTTGGTCAAGTTTTTTCCGAGCTAGCAGCTTCCTCTCCGGCAAAGCGGGTCATGGCGTTGTGAGGGCTGCCATGGATTTGGCTTTTCTGTCCTAGGTGCGGGAAAGCCACTCGTCGCGGATGTTATGTTTGAAGGCTGCAAGGGCCTGCATCCGGATCAACGATTTGATTTTTCTTGGTTAGGAACCGTGTCGGTTTCGGCGATTCTTACGGCTGCTGAATTATGTGGCTGAGTCCGGCGTCGGTGGTCGCCATATGTGCCAAGTTATCAAGGAATGCGGCTTCGGGTCCTCCCAACAACCAATTGATTCTGGGCAAGCTTTAAGCCAATGCGAGCTGGTCCTTTAAGCGGTGGGAGGTATTTTTATGCGTGTAGATCATCCGCGGGCCATGTGGATATGGAGGAGGTAGTCCTCGATCCAAACCGGATCTGTGTGCAATCGTATGATTCGATGTTCCGGGTTTGAAACCCTCGATTTGATGATCCATCACTTTCTGAAGCATAGTGGGTGTCTTGGCGCCTCGTATTGAGCTATATCCGGCCAACTCAAATGAGCTTTGCCCTCTTGTTCGTCGGCGGAATTCTGTATCCGGTGGCGGTTATCTCGCGTTGGGGCCCAAATCCGTGGTCGATCTTGTTTGCCTTGCCTTTCCTCAATATTGCGGGCGCGCGTTTCCCGTGCTTGGTACTTTTCGGCGGCCGAGTGCGGCAATGGAGGGTCTAGAGCCCTCTGCCAGACCGCGGGGTGGCGGTCGGCCGCATCATGCGTGGTGATGTAGGTTTGGGTGCTGCTTCCTCTAATTGGGGTAGCACTGCGTTTTAGGTATCTCTTGGAGGGGCTTGAGTTTGTACTCTTGGATGCAAGGACTTATCCATCTGTCAACTAGCAAGTCTTGGTCAGCTCTAAGCTGCTGCTGCTTTTCTTGAGGCTGCTTGCGTGGCCATAACCTGCGTTTGAAACACTCTTTGGGGGATCCTCGGGCGACAAATTGTTGTCGTCGAGGCTTGCTCATCTTGGAGGAGGCATATAATTATCGTCCTCCACCTCCACATGCGCGCTCTATCATGAGGATGGCTTCTCCTCCTCTTGCTTAATCCTGCTGGAGGGTTGTCTTGCCTTTCAGGTGTATATCTCCGGGGAATCACCGTTTTCTTGTGGGGGATTTAGAGTGGGCCGTTGGTGGCGCTTGGGCTTTCTTGGAGGGTCATCCTCCATTTGTTCCATCCCGGTTCCCATCTTTTGGATGTCCACCATGTATATTCGTATGACAAGGTGGCCTTCCGTGCCTGTAGGCCTGGTTCTTGGTAAATCTCCGCAAAATCGTCCATACCGTCGATGTCTTGGTCTCGAGCATGTCGGTTAAATCATCGGGGTGGCTACAAAGTGGGTGGTGGGTGGGTGTTGAATTTCTTCGTCGTCCATCAAACCTTCGACCGTAGTCGGCCGGGGCTCTCGAAAAGAGAGACTTTAGTGAATTAGGATGTCGCCAAAGGCGAGTCTGAAACATGTCATGACAATGAACTCCATAACGGCGCCCAATTGGATTCGATTAGGCGAGGCGGAGGGTTGGTCGGGAGAGTCCGGCACCTTGGATCCGGTCTTCCAAAGGACAGGGATGGAGTTCTTAATCGCCGTAGAATCGTAGCCCCGGCGGTGTCCACCACTCGTCCTCGTCGGAGTCGGCTCCGAGCTAAAAGTCGGGGGATAAATCGACCTCGAGGGCCTTTGTTGGGGGAGCTAGATCGTGCCCATCGAACGTCTGGCGGCGGCGTGGCTCGAATCCGTCGAAATCAAGTCTCCGCGGATGTCGGTAGTGTAGTTCAAACTCCCAAATCTGACCGATGGCGAGCGTAGCTTTCGATCTGCTCCGGATGGGTGAATTGGTGTGAAAACCGCCCGAATCGGATTGTCCGGGAGAAAAGTCTCACCCGGACGCGTCGTTTTGATGATCGGAAGAGCCATCGGGCTAAGGATGGCGACACAAAGAACTCTCAATTAAAGCACCAATGTGGTGTCAAAACCGGTGGATCTCGGTAGGGGTCGGCTGCGTCTAGGCGGATGGTAACGGGAGACAAGGGACGATGTTTTACCTAGGTTGGGCCCTCTCGATGGGTAAAACCCTACTCCTCTTGATTAATATTGATGATATGGGTACTACAGAGTGGATCTACCACGAGATCGGAGAGGCTAAACCCTAGAAGCTAGCCTATGGTATGATTGTTGTTAGATCCTCGGGACTAAAACCCTCTGGTTTATATAGACACGGATAGGGTTAGGGTTACCTGAGTCGGTTACAATGGTAGGAGATCTACATATCCGTTGAAGCTTGCCTTCCCCAAGGAAAGTCCCATCCGGACCCGTGCAAGTCTTCAATCTTGTATCTTCATAGTCGAGTCCGGGCGGTGATAGTTGCTTCGGATACCCCTAATCCGGGACTCCCTCGGGGCCGTCCGCGATCACTATTACTTCTAATATATTATTTTTTCTATTCCTATGTATGCTCCCGGCGGAGTTGATCCTGGGCCGATTTCACGACCGGTCTCGGGGGCTACCGGATCGGCGGTTTTATGTTTTCCTTCAAGTGCATCTCGGATTTTGGCGATAGACACCTTGAGGGCTACTAACAATACATCTCGTCGGCAAATAAATTTATCGCATTGGAAATAAAATCCGCAAACAATCAGCCCATGAGCGGTCTTGAGCCACCTCGGAGCGTTCGACAATAGCTTCGGATGCAAGTGGTGGCTCCTTAGGGCATTTCGGCATTAAGCTTGGCTAACACTTTTTGAACCAACGTGATCTATGACACCTCGGACATGGTCGGCGTTGGACGGACACAGTTGGCGTTGGAGCTCGACTATAACAATAAATCTTGGATACAGTCCGGCGTGAACTCGGATACATTCGGCGTTGGAGCTCGGTAGCGGTCCGGCGTTGGTGCTCAACTACAAAAGATACCTCGAATACAGTCCGGCGTTGGGCTGGATGCAATGGAACTCCGCGGGAGCGACTTCAAACCCGTGGTGTGGTGTAAAAATAACAGGGCATTGATAAGGCGGGCGAAAGGACTCCTCGGATACCTAACAATAAACTCTTGGATGCACTTGGCGATCCTCAAGATCGAAGATAAGAAGATTTGTTGAACCAGTTTTCAAGACCGGCGATCGAAGATGAAGAACAGTTGGAAGAATCGAGCAACCTCCTAACGAAGACCGGTTCGGGGGCTTTGCGGTGTCCGGACTAGGGTACTCACCACGTCATCTCCCGACCAGTGGATCGGACCGAGGACCCCATGGAGGTTCACTATTGGGCGATTCGGACAGCCCATCCCCAAGGAGGATTCTACAAGACTTGGCGCCCAAGACAACGACTCCTCTAAACCGTGGCCTATGGTGCATATATAAACCGAGGCAAGGCTAGTCAATAGACAATCTCATATTGTAGTACAATCTTGGTAGATACATATACTCTACTACACCCATATGAATACAATCAAAAGCAGCATGTAGGGTATTGCGGGAGGAGCAGGGGTCCCCAGACTTTTACTGCCTTGGGCGTGGTCAAGGGGCCGGGACAGCCCATATTCATCAACACAAGCTCAAGACCCTCGCGAGGCCAAGCCTCATGGGCCGGGCGATCAGAGCTTCCTCGGGCCGGCCTCGTCAGGTTGGCTCATGAGGGGCGGAGAGTTCAAGGCGGGTACCTCCGGGGGTGCCCATGGCCAACCATGACGACCAAGAGGCGCCGGTGGGACCCCCGCATCCTCCTTTCCTCTTTGGTGCAAAGGGGGCAAGGCGAGAAGAGCATCAAGCAAAGGCATCCGTTTGGTGCAACAAGACAAAGACCAGCCCCAGCATGGAAGGAGTCATCGTGGAGCCCAAGGGCGTCATCACCCGAGCCTTTGGCGGCGGGACCAACTGTCGGGGATAAGTGTACCGTTGTTCCCCTTCAAAATGGCCAATTGTTGGGCCCTTCCTCTCAATATTTGGGGAGAGGCCGGGCCTTCGTCTATATAAGTAGAGCTAGCCACCAAGTAGGGAAAGAGGATCCGACATTAGGAACCCGGAGAGAGAAGAGACCGACCCTCAATCTAGGCGGCGGGACACCATAGCAGTTCATCACACCCACCAGAGCAGACCCTCGGGCTGTTCTTCCATCTTATTCTTCATCAGCCCAGGCAATCCACCACCCACAAACTAAGTAGGGTATTACACCACAATGGTGGCCCGAACTAGTATAAATATTTGTCTCTTGTGTTGTTCTTGCTAATAGTTTAGGTCCCTGCGATTGGGAGTGCAGCGGTGGAGGATTTCTCCGCCCCGAGTTGAACCTTAAGGGTCTGGGAACCGTTCGACATTTGGCGCGCCGGTAAAGTGCGCCGGAATACCTTTTCGCCTCGTTCTTCCCGACCACAAACCATGTCTACTTCGTCGGGCCGCGCCCGGCGCAACCCTCGCCTCCCATTCGCCGACGGCTCCCGTGGGGGCCTCGTCGTTCCCGTCACTTATAGCCGCCACCGGCCCGGAAACGAGCAACAAAGCGTCGTCGCACCGTCCATGGGCGGGGCGGCCCCCGCCCCCGCTCACCCGCTGGTTTTACCGCCGCCCGGCGTCCGAAACCGAGCTGCACTCGCCAGCCAGCGAGCTCCCGCTACCGCCCCGTCGGCAGCGTCTCGAAAATGGCTACCCGCGTCGCCGGCTTCCGCTCGGGCGACCCGGCCCGTCCGTCTGGCGCACCCCCGCCCGGTGAAGGCTCCGGCGCCTCACCGCCTCCTCCCAAGGCCGTCCTGGCCCCAAGCCCGGGCCCGGGCGAAAACCCGTTCCGGGACGGCGGCAAGCGACTGCCAAAAGTTTCGCAAAAGCTGCCGCGCTCCCGCTCCGGCCGTCAAGACCACGGCTACCCCGCCCGGCGGCGGGAGGCCAGCAAGACCAACCTCTGCCGTCGGGCCCCGCGCCACGGTGGGCTACCGCTCCTTCACCACCGTGCTGCGCGGCGTCGCGTGCCCGCCAAGTTCAACGGACCTGCCTCCACGCTCGGCCGGCTGACCCTGAGTTCCTCGGCTCTGAGTGGGCATCGACTAGCGGGGATGAAAAGTTCATGGGAACTGGTTTCCCATGGCACTCAGGGCCAGCCCTGGCTCCTGAATCGGCCCCGGCCGCGATCTCTTCTGGGCGAGATCGCACCCTTCATCGCCAACTTCCAAGGCACTGCGACCGGCCACCGCCGTGGCGACATGTGCGGATCAAGCGGCAACCGAAACCCGCAAAAGTACATCAACGCTTCAACAACGCGCCTCAAGATCCCGGGGTAGCGGAGAGGCCATCATCTCGCCTCCTCCGGCAGGTCTGTGACGTCAAGATGAAGGAGGGTGGCGATGCATGAAGATCTGTGCACCTCCAGGAGCTGTTCAACTTGGCAACCAAGTGCGCCCGGAGGAGGAGGCGCCTCTCCCTCCTCGAGCTGCTGCGGATCGAAGAAGAAGCCCAAGGCCAAGGACATGAAGCGCAAAGGGCTGCGTGCTGGCGAACAGACACAGCGGCGGAGATCAGCCGAGGTCCTCTAAAGGTAGCGTGCTGCGTGTACCATGACCTCCACACCCACAACACCAATGAATGTCAAGACCTCCGGGCCGTCTGGAGGAAGGGTTGGCAGGCGCCCGGCAGCGACTAGGGCTGCCGAGGAGGAAGGAATGCGGGGCCTTTGGGAAGACCCGGCCCGCGCCAAGGTGGCGCGACCAACCTAGCGAGCGCGGCAAGACCCGCCTCGCGGGTGGAGGATCAGCCTCGTGAGGATCGTCCAGGGGCATGCCTCCCGCCGCTGCGCCGCCACCAAGGAGAATCGAGGCCGTCACCGGGGCGAGGGGCTGGGGCTTCCGGGAAGCGCGTGCGATCGCTTGCATCTGGGCGAATCAAGCCCGACCTCTCACCATCTTCAAGCGTTCGCCCGTGAAGTGAATCAGTCCTCCCCAAGCTCGAGTCCACGCGCCCTCTCGGGTGGTGGCGTGCGCCATCACGTTCAGCTCGGCGGATCAGCTCAAGTCGTAGACAGGCGGAGTTCTTCGATGCTTTTCTCCCCAATCATCGCAATGTGCTAGTCACCAAGACCCTCATCGGCGGCGGAGGAGGGCTCAGCGTCTGTCCGTGGAGACATTCAACAATCTTCAAGTTCCTTACAGACTTAAACCAAGCCTTTCTCCGGAGTCTGCGCGGCTCCACGGTCCCGATCGGGCAGGGTCCGCCTTCTCGTCACCTTGGGCCGCGACCTTACCACCGAGCTCATCGACTTGGCGTCGCCCAACGCTGCCGTATAACGCCATCCTCGGGTACCCAGCGTTGGCCAAATTCATGGCCGTAACCCACCATGGCTACAACATCCTCAAGATGCCGAGGCGGCGGAGTCATCCCGGTGCCACGTGAAGAGAGAGATGCGGTGTGCTCCCGGGCGAGCTTTTCGAGCCGCATCATTGGAAGACCCAGGACCACAACGGCGGGATGCCTCGAGGCACCAGAAGAAAAGACATCGACGGGGGCTCTTCAAGAGAGGCCCCAGGCCGAACCGGGCTGGGGCATCCTTCCATCACATAGGAAGCGCGGCGCCCTCCTCGGCGGGGCTGGGGCTCTCCCTGGAGGGCCACCGACCTCGCCAAGGTCTTGAAGGGCGCTTGGGCACCGCGTGGAGGCCTGTTTGAAGCACGTTTCCCGCCTGGAGGCAAGACCAGGAGGACAGAACCCTCAAGGTTCATCAGCAAGGCCATTCGGGAGCTCTGAAGTCAAGGGTCATGAGGGCAGCCGCCTCGCCTGTGGCCCCCCATCGGCGAGGATGGTGGGCTCGCGTCTGCATCGACATCGGGGCTCAACAGGCGCATCTCAAGCGCCTCGGCCCTCGCGAGTGGGGCGTTGCAGGTCCGCCCACGGCTACGTATGCATGCCTTCGGCCTGCCAAGCGGGCTGCTGCGCTGCGTCTCATGAGGACCATCACAGGCTCAAGAGGTCAGGCACGCGCAGCCTGGCGGAGATGGAGATGGCCCATGAGGGCCCGGCACCTCCGGAGCCTCCGAGGCCCACAGGCTGGGGCTCGTCTTGGATCGGCTCCGCAGCCCACAGTCTGCTACATCAACAACCCTTCATCCCCAACATCACGGTCACATCTTTAAGTTTATTTCCGGTGGGAGGCGCGTTCAGCGGCATTATTCCAGGCGCGTGGGTCCGTCCTGGCATGTATCCTTTTATTTCATGTCTTTAGCTTATCTGTTGGGCGCCCTCGGGCTGCATCATTCCCAAGCGCGGGATAATCCCGCGGCATGTATCCTCATGCGTTTTCCTTAGGATTATGCTCTCGTCCCACCATGCTTGTTATTTGGTGCCTTCTCTGGGTGGCGAAATCTTGCGTTAAAGGGGTGCACGAGCATCGCGACTCGAGGGCTCAACCGGCTCTCCGGCCCTCACCCTCTGGTCTTGTCCATGGCATCGTGACTGGCTTGCCGGCAGGTGAGACCAGCCGAGGCCGGGACCGAGGGCGTGGAGTTGCGTAATCTAACCTAGCTTGAGCGTTAAAGGGGTGCACGAGCCGCGACTCGAGGCTCCTGGCTCTCGGCCCTCACCCTCTGGTCTTGTCCATGGCATGCGACTGGCTTGCCGGCGGTGAGACCAGCCGAGGCGGGACAGGGGCGTGGAGTTACATCATCTAACCTAGCATTGCGTTAAAGGGGGTGCACGAGCATCGCGACTCAGGGCTCTGGCTCTGAGCCCTCACCCTCTGGTCTTGTCCATGGCATCGCGACACTGGCTTGCCGGTGACGGTGAACCAGCCGAGGCGCATCTGGCCAAATTTGCGAGGAACACACTCGAAGATAAGGCCCGAGCAGGCGCAACCCGCCTGAGGTAGGGCCTCGTGAGTCCCAGCGCTGGCTCACGGTGCCCGACACCTCAGAGGCCCCTCGTGCCTCTCCAAAGCAACTAACGGCAGGGACTAACAATGCCCACAGCGAGCTCTTGTTCCTTTGTGGTGAACCTGCGGGTCTCCCCAAGGAGCGCAGCTTGACCTCGCTCTGAATCTCTCCGGCCAAGGCACGGACTGGCGCCCGTGCCGAAGCATTGTCCTAAACCTCGAGATAAGTCACCCTCCGGACACACTAGTCATGTAACACCATCCCCCACACTCAATGCAACTCCGTGTTATAGCGTCGCTCTCCTTTCTCACCGAATGATGGCTGCTTGGCGCCAAGGGGACCCCCAGCATCACGACTCGAGCTCTTACGGACCTCGGGCCGCTCACCTCTGGCGTTGACCACGGCATTGTGACGGCATA
>JAHIAM010011012.1:0-15966 GCA_021605205.1 Aegilops longissima
ATCAGCGATATGGGCGGCGATGCGGAGACTATCAAGAACCAGCGCCTACGAGGACCTTTGGAAGACCACCTCGTCATCGACATATATATGGTGGACACCCCAAAAGATGGGGGCGGCGAAGAAGCAGCGGAGGCGATTCCTTAAAGAAACAGCCAAAGCGCCCGGCGTCGTGGCGCCGCTCTAAATCCGCCATAGCAAGAATGGAGATTCGGCACAGGAGATAATAACACCGGAAAGTGCGAAGACAACCCCTCGGCACGATCCAGCGCGGGAGGAGGCGGAAGAAAGCCCTCACGAAAGGCGACGGGCGAAGAAGGTCGAGGATGATAATTACTTACCTCCCCTCCGGAGACAAGGCAAGCCTCGGCGGCGAGCGAATTCGTCGTGCACGAGGATCCCGTCGAACAAGAGCGTTTGGGCGCAGGCTAATGGCCACGGCAAACAGCCTAAAGAAAAAGCAGCAACGACTTCAAGCTGATCAAGACCCTCTTGGCGATAGATGGACCGAGGTCCTCGCGGCGAAGAGTATGAACTCGAGCGCCCTCAAGCGTTACCCAAAGCGCAAGTTGCTCCCCGACTAGAGGAGGAAGCGTACAAACCTACATCACCAGCGCTGTCTGGCGGACCGACCACCTCGTGGCGCGGCGGAGGCGTGCAAGCCCTCCACCAAAACCGTACCCGGCATCGCTCAAAAAGCACGAAGCCACGGGGCGCACCGGACTTGCGGGATATATTGGAGGACAAGGCAAGACAATCCAGATCTATCTATGGATCACGTGGCGCCCCAAGACCCACGGCGAATACCGTCACGCCGGATACAACTACTCGGCGGGCGAACACAGCAGAACAACGCTCTCTCGAGCTACGTCGCGATATTGCTCAATCTGAGGCGCTGCACACCACTATGCTTCAGCGGCGAAGTAATGGATCATCAAATCCTGAAGGGTTTAAACCGTTAATATCGAATCCTACGATGGCACAGCAGACCCGCGGTTTGGATTGAGGATTATCTCCTCCATATACATATGGCCCGGCGGCAATCTTCACGCCATCAAATATCTCCGCTCAAGCTTAAAGGACCAGCTCGGCATTGGCTTAACAGCCTGCCCTTGAGTCAATTGGATCTTTGGGAAGACACGGAAGCCGCATTCTCGACAACTTCGAGCGCGTATGTGCGACCACCGGACGCGAGATGACCTAAGCCACATAATCCAGCAGCAGACGAATCGGCCGAGCAATTCAGACACGGTTCTTAACAAAGAAAAATCAAATCGTCATTGTCCGGATGCGAGAGGCCCTCGCTGCCTTTAAACATAACATCCATGACGAGTGGCTGGCCCGGCACCTAGGACAGGAAAAGCGAAATCCATGGCAGCCCTCACATCACTCATGACCCGCTTTTGCGCGGGAGAGGATAGCTGGCTAGCTTCGCAACAACAACCTCGGCAAAAAGCGCTGGCAGTCCGGATACCAAGGACCGCAATGGCAGGTTCGTCGAAACAAAAACAAGCGCGCGTTAACGGCAGCAGCAATGAGGATCTGGCGATCAACGCCCGATTCCGAGGCTCAAGCCGGTCAATGGAAGAAGCCATTCAAAGAACCACTCGGGCCCGTCCAATTTGGACCGAATACTCGACCGCTCTGTCAAATACATGGAACCCCGAAAAGCCAGCTAACCACACCAACAGTGATTGTTGGGTATTCAGCGAGCGAGCAAATTAATCGCCAAAAACGGTGACAAGGGGCTACACAGCAATGACGAGGAACAGACCGGCCGCCGAACAACGGAGGACGAAGGATTCCCCCTCAAGTTGGACGGTAAACATGATATACATAGCGCATATACCCAAGAGGGAGCGGAGCGTGCACTAAAGGGCGTATCTGGCGATGGAGCGATCGCCCGAAATTCAACCCATGGTCCTCTTGCCCGATCACTTTCGATCGAATAGACCATCCGACCAGTATCCGCCATGGCGGATTCGCGCCTGGTTTTAGACCCAATAAATCGATGGATTTCACCTCACGAGTCTGATGGATGGCGGCGTGCTTTGAACCTGCTTTATCGGGATCGGTCGCAAGATGGGCATATACCCTTCAAGGTTAAACCTACAAATACAACCTTCAAAGGCGTCATACCGGTGTCGAGGCCGGTTATGCAGGCTCGATCCTGCTGGAAGTGGTCTTGGATCCCGGATAATTTCGAGCGAGAGTTAATCTTGACATAGTCCCATTCGAAGTGGCTATCACGCTCTGCTTTCAGACGAACGCGTTCGCAAAATTCAACGCGGTGCCGCATTATGCATACCTTAAGCTCAAGATGCAGGCCCTCGTGGAGTCATCACGGTCAATGGAAACACGGGCGCTCCCTCGAGCGTAGGAACATCTGGCGGCTCTCGCGGAAAGTCTGAGCAACCTTTTAAGGCAATTTTCGAGTCCGGCCGTTAAACGACCGGACACGGCCAAACGCGCCCGGAGCAACATCAACCAAGACCACCTGGCACGTTCCGAGCACACATAGCAATGCGGCCTCAACCCCAGCCCTCGCACAATTGTAAGACAAGCTCTCCGCGTACATAATTACGCCCTCGAGATACCATGGGCATAGGGGGAGAGGCACAACCACAACAGACCCAGAGTGCGGTTCGACCACACCAGGGGCTCCCAAGTGTGTCGCTCTTTTTATCTTTTATTTCTCTCTTTTTTATACAGAACTCCTGTCCGTTGGCGAACCTGCGAACTCATGATGCAACAGCCAGGGAGGGACAAAGGCGCGGCGAACACTCAGGTGGTCTCCATTTACGAGCATTAAATTTGTTACATACACCATTCGCGGCCTACCCACGGAGAGAGCGCCTTTAATTAAATCAATCCTTGCTTTCCGCCTTTGTTTGTATCATTCCGCACTCATAGCAGATCTTCTCGAATAAAATGCAGCACTTTTTGCCCATAATTGCATTACCTTATAAATATATATCTTCATTTACGACATGTTGCATCCGTACATTTTGGTACGGCCACATACACCAGGGGCTTATGTTCCCCGCATTATGGTGTGATAAAGTCCGAACACTTTCACAAGTGCGGCACCCCGAACTTATAGCATCATATGAATCGGCTCCGAATCATGTCTTGGGTCAATAGTTGGGTTTGCCTGGCTCCCATGTTTGGCACCTTACGTTCCGTTCTATCGGTTTAGGTAGCCTTTGGGAGAACCACTGCGATTGCGCCCGGTTGAGCAGGTTAACGCCTCGATGGAAAGCTAAAACTGACTGTCATGATAAAGCGAGACTGGTCGCTGTTCGAGAGGTCCTTCGGGTCCTTAAAGACCTCGCCGCTTGAGCGAAGTTCGGATAATGTCGACGAAGGCGTGGATAAGCGCCCTAATTGGTCTTCGAATACTAGGGGCTTCGCCGAAATTTAAAATTATAGAATTCTATGGCTAAGTGAGAGTGTTCAAGCACTATAAGTCCGGTTGCCTTGTTCGTTGTGTTGAGCACCTCCCTAGATGGACCCAAAAATGGGAACAAGAGTGCTCAAGTTTATCCCGAACACCCCAGCACTCGTGGCATGGGGGTTGAAGCCGAGGACTTGCCATCTCTCAGATTTAATAAACGGCCGCACAGAAGGTAATATTTTAAATTAACAAGCGTTGCTTAGCGCATATGAACAAAGTTTTCAGCGCACAGGATAACACATTGCGAATTTACTCAATAATTACATCCATGGGGCACTCATCCGCAATCTTGCGGGCACCCTTCAGGACAGTCTTATAGTACATTTCGGGCATACGATATTCCTTGCCCACTGGTGGCGCGTCAGTGATTAGCTTCTCCGCATCAAGCTTGCCCCAATGCACCTTTGCGCGGGCAAGGGCCCGACGAGCACCTTCAATATAGGCGGAGCGCTTGATAACCTCCACCCAGGGGCACGCATCCACCAACCGCCGCACGAGGCCGAAGTAGCTCCCAGGCATGGCCTCTCCAGGCCACAGCCAGACTATGAGGCCCTTCATGGCCTGCTCGGCCGCCTTGTGGAGCTTGACCAGCTGCTTCCGCTGGTCGCTAGGGGGCACCGGATGGCCGGCCTCAGCATACTAAGACCAGAAGACCTTCTCCGTTGAGCTCCCCTCCTCGGCTCGATAGAATACGGTGGCATCAGACACACTGCGAGGCAGATCTGCAAATGCCCCTGGAGAGCTCCGAATACGGGTAAGTAACACGTAATTTACATTCACATGCTTGCTTTGCATGAAAAATGCCTTACCGCCGCTATCTTCCTCACCAACTCAATCTCTGAAAGGACTTATGGGCATCGGCCTTGGTAGTTTGGCACTTTCGAGGCGAGGCAAGCTCGGACTCTCGAGTCTTTGAGTCACGCTCCAAACTCTCATGCTTTTCCATGAGAGCACGGAGCTCTTGCGAACCACGCCACCTGCGCCTCCTGCTTTTCTCGCTCTGTCCGCTCATGACCGCATTGCGTTCGTCCGCGAACACGGCCTCCTTGAAGTCGCCACCTCGTTCGTGGCCCTGCGGTACCCATGTTATCCTTGTTATTTTTGTTGCAACCTAAATCCTTTTACTGTAAGGTACAAGTTCAAGTGGTGTTACTCACCTTCTTTGTCTGGAGCTGCTTCTTGGCGCGGCCGAGCTCTTGCTCGGACCGCTCAACTCTGCTTCAAAGCACCGACCCTCTGCGGTCGGTCTTGGCAGAGGTCAGCAGCGCAGCCGGCAACCCATATTGACATAATTTTTTAGCAACCCTGCGTATATCTTCTTTTTTTCCAGATCCTCAGTCCGGCTTTTCTTTCTGAACACCGAACCGAGCATCAGGGGCTACTGTCTATGCGGTATTACATTGCATATTTTATCTTCTTACCTCAAAGCACGATAGAAGGCTACTGCGAGGCTTCGGTCAGCCCGCTCTTGGCGAGCTGTACCTTCGAATCATCGCACTCATAATAGTGCGGTGTTCTTCCTCGATGGAAGCGCTGGGCGCCTCAACAAATTGTCCGGCGCCTCCGGTTGGGCCGGAAGCCGCCCGGCGTCATGGTCTTGCCCTTAAATGCGAAGGGGGCATGCCGGACTCCGGAACCACTGCGGGTTACGATATGGAGTCCGGCGCAAAGTCCGGAGGGCGCCTTGTAGTGCCTCCGGGCCTCCCCGATGGGTCCCTTCTTGGGATCCCACCTCGGCGTCCTCGGTGTCGCGAGGTGGGCGGTCGGGATGGAGTTTACATCCGGCGGAGCCAGCGACCCGCTTCGATGAAGCGGGGAGATCATCATCGGCCGGACTACAGGCAGCATGCGGCATTAGAATGACACTATGTGACATAGAAAAAGAAATTATAGATCACTCAGGAATCCGAATACTTACGATCTCGCGGAGGCTCGCCATGAAGGCCATTCTTCCTTGCCAGCGTTGATGTTGGCGGAGCTGTCCGAGAATAGTCCTTCCCTCTTGGACCCTTGGCCTCCCCTGTTGGGAAGCCTTCCTCTTCCTCTCTCCCTCCTCGGGAGAGAGTCCTCTTCTCCTCCTCGTTTTTGGGGAGGAGTCCGCCCAGTCGTCGGACACCTGAAAGCGGGAACTCTTTCGAGCACCCATGGCCTCCTTCTTGGCCTTCTTCTCGGCACCACGTGCGGTGCGGAACCAGCAACCTCGCTAGGCAGGCGTCTCTTGGGTTTTACGGCATGGGGCCGGGCAGATAATCTGCTCCGCCTTCCTCATCCAGTCTGTCAAAGGAAAAGGGAAATTAAAACCGCATAGAGTCAAACTATGAAAAGCAAGTGTCCATAAAGGGGCAGAATCGCTTACCTCGTCGGCTGGCGCTGCGGCGAAATCCGCGATCTTGATCGCGGATGCGAAACCGGCACCCTTAAACAGCACCCTCCAGCGCCGTTCGTCGTGTCGAAGAGCCCGCTCAGCGCTGGTGCTGTTCGGATTGAACTCCACATTGAATGCCGCTCTTGGCATGGGAGAATCCGCGGACGAGCATGACTGGACCACCTTAACCAGCTGAGCTTCTTCACGGCTTACGGATACGGGCTTGGAGTCCCGTCAGCTCCTCCGAACTAACCCACAGCAAGCCCTTCTCGTTCCAGGAGGTGAGCTGCGTGGCGATACCAGATCTGAACTCGGGGGCCGCCGCCCACTTAGGGTCGTGCGGCTCGGTGATATAGAACCACCCCGATTGCCACCCCTTGACGGATTCCACGAAGGCCCCTTCGAATCAAAGGACATTGGGCATCTTGCCCAACATGGCGCCTCCGCACTCCGCTTGAGTGCCCTTCACTACTCGCCGGCAGCGTTGAAGGTCTTGAGCCCAAGCGAAGTGGGGCTGGATGCAGAGGAAGGCCTCGCACACGGACGATAAACGCCGAGATGTTGAGGATGAAGTTGGCGCGGATCATGGAAATCCAGGCCGTAGTAGAACATGAGCCCCGGACAAAGGGGTGAAGTGGAAAACCCGATCCAGCGGAGGAAGTGGGAAGAAAAGCGACCCTCTCATGAGGCACAGGGGTGGGGATGAGCTGCCCTCGTCGGGCAGCCGGTCTGTGATGTCGCCGGACAGGTAACCGGCGCTGCGCGATCTTCGATATGGTCCTCCGTAGCGGAGGAGGTCATCCACTCGCCTCCGCTCCCGACATGGTGGGGAAGGTTGAGGCGAGATGTGCGGGCTTGGGCGCTGGAGCTCGAGTCTTGTGAGCGGATAAGCAAAGGAGGAAGAAGGCGAGGTGAAAGGTGAATCCTTATCCCTTATATGGGCGAGGCGAAGTCTCGCGTCCCCCACCGGCCTGGTAGAACTCGCTTATCCCCAAGCGTCACCATCAATGGCGCGGTTGGGTTACCCCGTCCGTATTGATGAGAATCCCGGATTAAGGGGAACACGATCTCTGCTTCGACAAGGCGTGCCAAGGAAACCGCTTCGCTAAATCTGTTGAGGTGGTGGAGTAAAAAGCGATTCAAGTAATGGCTTGGTGGTGGCGTGGCGTCATGCCGCAAAAAAGCGTCGATGGAATTGAACTTGTGTATATGTTATTCTCTCTAGGGTGGAATGTGGAATTTATTTTGCGAGCGAACACTATCCTGGTGTTCACAATCTTCTATCATTAGGAGGAGGAACCCGCCTTGCAATGCCAAGCAATATACGCGCCGGACTTATCGTCATTGAAGCCTGGTTCAGGGGCTACTGAGGGAGTCCTGGATTAGGGGGTGTCCGGATAGCAGGACTACCATCATCAGCCGGACTATCATCATCGACCGGACTCCAAGACTATGAAGATACAAGATTGAAGACTTCGTCCCGTGTCCGGATGGGACTTTCCTTGGCGTGGAAGGCAAGCTTGGCGATACGGATATGTAGATCTCCTACCATTGTAACCGACTCTATGTAACCCTAGCCCTCTCCGGTGTCTATATAAACCGGATGGCTCTAGTCCGTAGGACACAACAACAACAACAACAACAACAACAACCATTACAATCATACCATAGGCTAGCTTCTAGGGTTTAGCCTCCTTGATCTCGTGGCAGATCCACTCTTGTAAACATCCACAATATCAATATCAATCAAGCAGGACGTAGGGTTTTACCTCCATCAAGAGGGCTCGAACACTGGGTAAAACATCGTGTCCCTCGTCTCCTGTTACCATCCGCCTAGACGCACAGTTCGGGACCCCCTACCCGAGATCCGCCGGTTTTGACACCGACAAGGACCAAGCACACCAAGAGACGCTTCAATTCCATCCGGGACCAAGTTCAGGTGGGAGACATAGAGATTTGCAAGATACATACGGATCTGAATGTTGCAGACCCATTGACTAAGCCTGTTCCACGAGCAAAACATGATCAGCACCAAGACTCCATGGGTGTTAGAATCATTACTTTGTAATCTAGATTATTGACTCTAGTGCAAGTGGGAGACTGAAGGAAATATGCCCTAGAGGCAATAATAAAGTTATTATTTATTTCCTCATATCATGATAAATGTTTATTATTCATGCTAGAATTGTATTAACCGGAAACATGATACATGTGTGTATACATAGACAAACATATAGTCACTAGTATGCCTCTACTTGACTAGCTCATTAATCAAAGATGGTTATGTTTCCTAACCATAGACATGTGTTGTCATTTGATTAATGGAATCACATCATTAGGAGAATGATGTGATTGACATGACCCATTCATTAGCCTAGCACTTGATCATTTAGTATATTGCTATTGCTTTCTTCATGACTTATACATGTTCACTGTAACTATGAGATTATGCAACTCACGTTTACGGAGGAACACTTTGGGTGCTACCAAGCGTCACAGCGTAAGCTGGGTGATTATAAAGAAGTACTACAGGTGTCTCCAAAGGTACATGTTGGGTTGGCGTATTTGAGATTAGGTTTTGTCACTCCGATTGTCGGAGAGATATCTCAGGCCCTCTCGGTAATGCACATCACTATAAGCCTTGCAAGCAATATAGCTAATGAGTTAGTTCGGAATGATGCATTACATAACGAGTAAAGAGACTTGCGATGTGAGATTGAACTAGGTATTGGATACCGACGATCGAATCTCGGGCAAGTATTTATACCGATGACAAAGGAACAACGTATGTTGTTATGTGGTTTGACCGATAAAGATCTTCGCAGAATATGTAGGAGCCAATATGAGCATCCAGGTTCTGCTATTGGTTATTGACCGAGAATAGTTCTAGGTCATGTCTACATAGTTCTCGAACCCGTAGGGTCCGCACGCTTAACGTTATGATGATAGTTTTATTATGAGTTTATAAGTTTTGATGTACCGAAGGTTGTTCGGAGTCCCGGATGTGATCACGGACATGACGAGGAGTCTCGAAATGGTCGAGACATAAAGATTGATATATTGGAAGCGTATATTTGGATATCGGAATGGTTCGGGTGAAATCGGGATTTTACCACAACACCGGGGTTACGGAACCCTCCGGGATTAATGGGCCTTAGTGGGCCATGAGGGAGAAGAGGAGGGCGGCCGGGGCAGGCGCGCCCCCTCCCCCAAGTCCGAATAGGACAAGGAAGGGCGGCGCCCCCTTTCCTCTTTCCCTCCCCTTTCCTTCTCCACCAAGGCAGAGGGAGTCCTACTCCGGTGGGAGTAGGACTCCTCGAGCGCCCCTAGGGGCGGCCGCACCTCCCCCTCCCTCCTTTATATCACGGGGCAGGGGGCACCCTAGAACACACAAGTTGATCTTCAAGATCGTTCCTTAGCGTGTCGGTGCCCCCTCCACCATATTCCACCTCGGTCATATCGTCGCGGAGTTTAAGCGAAGCCTGCGCCGATAGAACATCATCATCGTCCTGCGCCATCGTCTTGTGGAACTCATCCGACACTTTGCTGGATCGGTCGGGGATCGTCATCGAGCTGAATGTGTGCTGAACTCGGAGGTGCCGTCGTTTGATACTTGGATCGGTCGGATAGTGAAGGCGTCGACTACATCAACAGCGTTGTCATAGCGCTTCGCTTATGGTCTACGAGTGCGTGGACAATACTCTCCCTCTCGTTGCTATGCATCACCATGATCTTGCGTGTGCGTAGGAATTTTTTTGAAATTACTACGTTCCCCAACAGTAACAAACTCACGACTACTAGATGGTGGTCACGAAGGTGGACGGCGGCAATTTTGAGCCAAAGGCGCCGAGGAAGCGCGCACGTGCTACGGCAATCAAATAGGCTGCATCGTACGGACAACCGCCACCATCAACGATGAGAAACTAAAGAAGATAGGAAATGTGAGGAGCTCCCTCCTAAAGAAGTTTCACCAGATATTCTTGTTCCCGGGCCGAAATGAGAAGGATTATGAAGATCCAGACGAGGACCCGGCAATGAAGAAGATAAACAAACACGCCATGACCAAGTTTAGCGACGCGTTGGCCGCCTGGAAAAATCGACTGAAAGCAAATATCAACGACGGGGAACCCTACTCCCAGATTGTAAAGGATAATCCGACAATCACTAAAGAGCAGTTTCAAATATTCAAGGAGGCTTGCGAGGCCGAAGCTGCCAAAAAAAAGTCTAAGTACATGAAGGGGCTTCAAAAGAGGAACATTGGGAGCCACCACCTCGGAAGCCGTGGTTACGGCGGAAAGAGGTCCAAATGGTCCAAGGAGGACGCGGAAGCCGCGAGTCTGGGCATCCCAGACCCCTTGGCGGATTTCACCGTCCCGCAGGAGCGTGACGTCCTGAGGGCCCGGCACCGTTGGGACCTAGTGAAGAAGGTTTACGAGACAACACCGGTCATTACGGAGTTCATGAGACTGCTGGTAATTTTAGTTTCTGATCAATTCGACTGCACACGTTAGTCATATTTGTAAACGATCCTTGTGCCTTTTGCAGAGAGAGCATCACGGATTGCGGCGGCGACTTCGCCGTCTGAGGCATTGGCGAGGCCCAAGTGGGACACTCCATTCAACCAGGCGTTGAACATATTGAAACAACAACCAGTGGATACTCGACCGTCGTATGGACGCGTGCACAATGTCGGAGACGGCACCACGTGGAAGAAGTACTACCGTGAGACCACGGAGGAGAGAAAGGAAAGACGGAGGTTAACTGAAGAAAACATCGACAAGAAGGTTGAGATTGCGGTTGAGAAGAAATCATCTCAGACAGTCGCAACAGCGGTAGCTGCCACAAAACAGGCGATTGCAGATATATCTACTCCCTTGGTGACGGGCGTTTTCACTTGGACAAGGCAAAATCCAGAAAAAAATGTAGAGGACTTTCCCCTTGCTGACTTCTTGCGAGCAACTGCTCCCGCACCGGCTCCCGTACCTGTTCCCGCACCGGCTCCCGCACCTGCTCCCACACCGGCTCCCGCACCTGCTCCCGCACCGGCTCCCGCACCGAACGTGCTCGGTGGTGCCTCCTCTTTGGCTGAGCTCGACGCCCTCACGGTATCTGTCACACCGGGCCCCTTCAATATAAATGTATAATCTCCCGTTTTCGTTGCCTTTCGGATGTCTCACGTCGCAGACTTTTCTTTGCAGGCAGCGAAACCCGTGCACCATATTGTACACCATCGGCGAGCGAGAAGGTGGGCGTGGGGAAAGCGACGATAATGGAGCCTAAGGAACCATTGTTCCATAGCGCCGATCCCCGAGCGTCTTCAAGGTTTCCGTGGCGATGTCAAACCGGGCCACGAGAATTTACCTCTGTAGTACTAGTGGGGATGACGGCGAGACCCAGTGGCGGCTTGGTCATTGTTGCAATGGGTGGGTCCTGTTGTGGCCAAAGAGTGCGCTTCGTGCAGGCGGCCGGGAGCACACCCACCACGAGCACACAGCCTCAGCAAGGTATGAACATCAACACCCCACCTACCCAATTAGCGTCGGGTGTCGGGTTGGGTGATAGCGGACGGGGTAAGCAGGTGGCTCCATTAGTCGCTGATGGCGTCGCCATGGATGAGGATGAGGATGACGATGGCGCTGAGCAGTATGTCTATCTGGCGCCTCCTCGTGGTTTGAGCGTCATGAGTGCGTGCCTAAATTACCGTCTCAACGTATTATTGACGACCTTCTGGTAGTAAAGAAGTCTAGGAAGAGAGCGAGGAAAGGCAAAAAAGTTGATTCTATGATCCAGCCGCCTCAGCAGCCTCGGCTTCAGGACCGTGTAGATATCCCCGATGCGGATAAATGGCATATCCCCGGTCAACCAATCCTACCTGAAACAGCGCTACGGGCCAGATTCGACGATCTAAGGAGACTTCATGACGATGTGCTGCGGGTAGAGAAAGGCCTCATCGCCTCGAAAGATCCAGGATACCCACTCTACGTGGTTAACGTTCGCGGCAAATGTAAATGCGTCGACAGCTTCCCCGCGGATAAGTTCTTCCTCAGATTCGATTACATATTCGACATGTTTCACGTGAAGAAGCTGGATTTTACGTTTGTCCGCCTTTATGCCTTGCACATGAACTACATCATTGGGGTTGAGCAGATACGTCATATCTGTGTCGCTGACCCGTACTACATGCACGAGGGCTTCTTGGGAGTCTGTGCAGAGCAGCGTGAATACGCGAGGGATTACATCATCAGTTTCATGCTCGCCAATAAGGACAAGGAGGCGATTCTCGTGCCTTATCATCCCGTGTAAGTCATCCACGCTGCTATCCTTCCTTCAAATTCAATAATTCATTTGCACGGTGTAGGCTAATTAATTTGAGGTGTACTTATTTTGCGCAGCGGCGGGCGTGCCGTCCTCATCATCCTCTACCCCCGATTCTGTTGGGGAACGTAGTAATTTCAAAAAAAATCCTACGCACATGCAAGACCATGGTGATGGCATAGCAACGAGAGGGAGAGTGTCGTCCACGTACCCTCGTGAGACCCGAAAGCGAAGCGTTATAACAACACGGTTGATGTAGTCGTGCGTCTTCACGATCCGACCGATCCAAGTACCGAACGTCACGGCACCTCCGAGTTCTGCACCGTTCAGCTCGATGGCGATCCCGGGCTCGATCCAGCAAAGCGTCGGGGATGAGTTCCGTCGGCCGACGGCGTGGTGGCGATGATGATGCTCCACCGACGAGGGCTTCGCCTAAGCTCGCGACGATATGACTTCACGGCGCGAGGCTTCGCCTAAGCTCATGACGATATGACGAAGTGGAATATGGTGGAGGGGGGCACCGCACATGGCTAAGGCGATCCGTAGATCAACTTGTGTGTCTGGGTGCCCCTGCCCCGTATATAAAGGAGCAAGGGGGTGCGGCCAGCCCTAGGGGCGGCGCTGGAGGAGTCCTACTCCCGGGAGTAGGACTCCCCCTTTCCTAGTTGGAATAGGATTGGGGAGGGAAGAGGGAAGGGGCGCCGCCTCTCCTGTCCTATTCGGACTAGAGGGGAGGGGCGCGGCCTGCCCTGGCCGGCCCTTCCTCTTCTCCCTATGGCCCATCAAGGCCCATTGACCCCGGGGTTCCAGTAACCCCGGTGTTCGTATAAATCCTGTTTTCATCCGGAACCCTTCGAAGTCAAAACATAGGCTTCCAATATATCAATCTTTATGTCTCGACCATTTGAGACTCCTCGTCATGTCGTGATCACATCCGGGACTCGAACAACCTTGGTACATCAAAACTTATAAACTCATAATAAACTGTCATCGAAACGTTAAGCGTGCGGACCCTACGGGTTCGAGAATTATGTAGACATGACCTAGAACCATTCTCGGTCAATAACCAATAGCGGAACCTGGATGCCCATATTGGTTCCTACATATTCTACGAAGATCTTTATCGGTCAAACCGCATAACGACATCGTTGTTCCTTTGTCATCGGTATGTTACTTACCGAGATTCGATCGTCGGTATCCAATACCTAGTTCAATCTCGTTACGGTAAGTCTCTTTACTCGTTCGTAATACATCATCTCACAACTAACTCATTAGTTGCAATGCTTGCAAGGCTTATGTGATGTGTATTACCGAGAAGGCCAGAGATACCTCTCCAGACAATCGGAGTGACAAAACCTAATCTCAAATAAGCCAACCCAACATGTACCTTTGGAGACACCTGTAGTACTCCTTTATAATCACCCGATTCGTTGTGACGTTTGGTAGTACCAAAGTGTTCCTCCGTAAGCGGAGTTGCATAATCTCATAGTTACAGGAACATGTATAGGTCATGAAGAAAGCAATAGCAATATACTAAGCGATCAAGTGCTAAGCTAACGGAATGGGTCATGTCAATCACATCATTCTCCTAATGATGTGATCCCATTAATCAAATGACAACACATGTCTATGGTTAGGAAACATAACCATCTTTGATTAATGAGCTAGTCTAGTAGAGGCATACTAGTGACTATCTGTTTGTCTATGTATTCACACATGTATTATGTTTCCGGTTAATACAATTCTAGCATGAATAATAAACATTTATCATGATATAAGGAAATAAATAATAACTTTATTATTGCCTCTAGGGCATATTTCCTTGATCTCCCACTTGCACTAGAGTCAATAATCTAGATTACACAGTAATGATTCTAACACCCATGGAGTCTTGGTGCTGATCATGTTTTGCTCGTGGAAGAGGCTTAGTCAACGGGTCGCAACATTCAGATCCGTATGTATTTTGCAAATCTCTATGTCTCCCACTTGGACTTGGTCCCGAATGGAATTGAAGCGTCTCTTGATATGCTTGGTCCTCTTGTGAAATCTGGATTCCTTTGCCAAGGCAATTGCACCAAGTATTGTCACGAGAAGATCTTCATTGGTCCCGATGCACTAGGTATGACACCTAGATCGAAATGAACTCTTTCATCGAGACTCCTTCATTTGCTGCTTCGAAGCAGCTATGTACTCCGCTTCACATGTAGATCCCGCCACGGCGCTTTGTTTAGAACTGCACCAATGACAGCTCCACCGTTTAATAAAAACACGTATCCGGTTTGCGATTTAGAATCGTCCGGATCAGTGTCAAAACTTACATCAACGTAACCATTTACGACTAGCTCTTTGTCACCTCCATATCGAGAAACATATCCTTAGTCCTTTTCAGGTATTTCAGGATGTTCTTGACCGCTGTCCGATGATCCACTCTGGATTACTTTGGTACCTTCCTGCCAAGCTTCTTGCTAAGCATCGTCAGTGTCGGTACACAGCATTGCATACATGATAGAGCCTATGGCTGAAGCATAGGAACATCTTTCATTTTCTCTCTATCTTCTCATTGTGGTCGGGCATTGAGTCGACTCAATCTTACACCTTGTAAAACAGGTAAAAACCTTTCTTTGCCTGATCCATTTTGAACTTTTCAAAACTTTATCAAGGTATGTGCTTTGTGAAAGTCAATTAAGCGTCTTGATCTATCTCTATAGATCTTGATGCCCAATATGTAAGCAGCTTCACCGAGGTCTTTCATTGAAAATCTTTTATTCAAGTATCCTTTTATGCTATCCAGAAATTCTATATCATTTCCAATCAATAATATATCGTCCACATATAATATCGAAATGCTCTGAGCTCCCACTCACTTTCTTGTAAATGAAGCTTCTCCAAAAGTCTATAAAACCATATCTTTGATCACACTATCAAAGCGTTTATTCCAACTCGAGAGGCTTGCACAGACCATAAATTGATCGTTGGAGCTTGCACACTTTGTTAGCACCCTTTGGATCAACAAAACCTTCTGGTTGCATCATATACAACTCTTCTTCTAGAAATCCATTCAAGAATGCAGTTTTACATCCATTTGCCAAATTTCATAATCATAAAATGCGGCAATTGCTAACATGATTCGGACAGACTTAAGCATCGCTACGGGTGAGAAAGTCTCATCGTAGTCAACCCTTGAACTTGTCGAAAACCTTTCGCAACAAGTCGAGCTTTATAAACAGTTACATTACCATCGCGTCGGTCTTCTTCTTAAAGATCCATTTATTCTCAATGGCTTGCCGATCATCGGGCAAGTCAACCAAAGTCCATACTTTGTTCTCATACATGGATCCCATCTCAGATTTCATGGCTTCCAGCCATTTCATGAATCTGGGCTCACCATCGCTTCTTCATAGTTTGTAGGTTCGCCATGGTCAAGTAACATGACTTCTAGAATAGGATTACCGTACCACTCAGTGCGTATTTTACTCTGGTTGACCTCTGAAGTTCAGTAGTAACTTGATCTGAAGCTTCATGATCATCATCATTAGTTTCCTCACTAATTGGTGTAGTTGTCACGGGAACCGTTTCTTGTGATGAACTACCTTCCAATAAGGGAGCAGATCTGATTATCTCATCAAGTTCTACTTTCCTCCCACTCACTTCTTTCGAGAGAAACTCCTTCTCTAGAAAGGATCCGAATTTAGCAACGAAAATCTTGCCTTCAGATCTGTGATAGAAGGTGTACCCAACAGTCTCCTTTGGGTATCCTATGAAGACACATTTCTCGATTTGGGTTCGAGCTTATCTGGTTGAAGTTTCTTCACATAAGCATCGCAGCCCCAAA
>JAHIAM010011013.1:0-21304 GCA_021605205.1 Aegilops longissima
ATGTTTGTGCACCTCTGGGGTTGTGGTATTTGCATAGGTGGTGGCATGTCTCCTTGATCGACAAAGCCCATGAATTGACTCTGGATCCTGTCATGATTAGTAGAACAAGCAAAATCCAAAATAATGTTCCTATAACTACTAGGATGTGGTGGTAAACGCTCACGATAAAGCAAATATCAATGTCTTACAAGTTCTTACCATGCGGCGGTGATCGGCAACCAAGCGGTGTCAAGTAACTCGAATATTGAGTAAGCGATTGCCGGGGGCGTCCTTATACCGGTGTAAAAATATGGGAGCTGGGTTGGCTATATATGGTAGCAAAAGATTAGCAATAATCAATTCAAAGATGCAATGTTGAATGGCTCCGGTCTTGTGCTGGTCCGGCTTAGAACTAACGAGCCAGAAACTAATGAGGTCCGCGCAAACTAGCATCAATGAAGGATACTAAGTAGCTCTTGACAGCAAGATATAAGTGAAGATCCTGGCGGCGGTGAAGATAATGATGAAAAACAACGCCAAGCGGGACATACAACAACTCTCTCCAACTTTCCTCTTGAAAAGTTTGGGCCAATTTTTGATAAATTCTTTCAAAAATGCTACTAACTCAAGCTTTCCAATGCAAAAAGAATCAAATTCTGAGTTGATATGAGGTCAAAGAATTCTAAAACTGGCCGAAAAATTGGAACAAGCTGTGTTCACGAACTTGGAGGGCAAAAACCCTATTTAGAAGCCGATTTTGGGGTGTCAAATATTGAACTAGCTTCTGCAACTATTTAGATGCGCCCTCTTAGCTTTAATTTGAGTACTCACGGAGTCAAAACGGACTTTATGAGGAAGATACACCTGTTTTACTGAACAGTGCATAAAACAGATTCAATCCAAATTCAGGTACGAGATTGATTCTAGATAGATCCGGTTTTTTCCTCTCTTTTTTTTCTCACGCTTTTTTTCTTTTCTTCTCTTTTTTCTTTTCTTTCCTTTTTCTCTCTTTTTTTCTCTTTTTCTCTATTTTTTTCTCCCTCTTTGAAATAAACAGATTGGATCGGGAAATGTGAATGACCTCAACTATGATTATGACAATGAACATTGTACGTGATGAAAAATTAATGGATGGGATGGTGGACAGCGGAAGGGATAATGAGCGGCGGGCGTGACTAATGAAACAGAATTCGAAACTCTAAAGGAACAAGACACTAAGACCAAACTCGACACGACGATGCAACCGATAATTCAATAATGCAAACAATGAAAAGAAAATTGCAAAGGCTTGGACTGGCTAGGACAAATGATGAATTCTAACTTTTTTGTGGCTTTTTCTTGGACAATTGGTAAGAAAATAAATCGAATCTGGGATAACGGAAAATCTCACCGAGCAACTTTGGCGTACCACTTGATAGGCGAGGGTCCCGATCTTCGATGAGATGATAACTATCGATTTGGTGGAGTCGACTTTGGCGATCCGACTACAAGCGTGCTGACGTTAGCCTTAGCAATCGCTAAACCAACTCCGAGGGTTCTTGGCGATGCGGAAGCACGATCAGCCCACGAAAGGTCTATTCCTGCAAGCAATGAAGGCAAGAATCTGATAAAGCAATCTGAATATTGCGAATATATAAATTGATAATGGTAGGGATCCGTGGCGGTCTTGGTCTGGTCGTTGGACACAAACAAAGTACAAGTTGCAATGGCTAAAAACTAAACAAATCCCAAGGAAAAAGCTACTAGATGGATCTTTATATAGGACAAAGGGTTTGGCGGCCAAGGGGTGGGAGGGCGTCCCAAGGCAGCCTAAAACTAACCCTAGGTCTACAAGGCCAATGGGCCCAAGCGGAGGTGACGTAACACCTTTGGACTTGTGGTTTGACTCGGATTCTGCTGCAGCATCAGATTGTTTCGTCTATAACTCAACGCTCCGGACGGATTTTAAGGTGATTCAATTGGGTTGGAAAATGCACGAAATCTATTTTCCAACAAAAAAGAATCAACCAATTTGGGTCCTATGAAAAATTATAACGTTTTGAGTCAGGTATGTCTGTGCAGTCCGAATCTGAGTCGAACTGAAGACTTGGACTCTATCTTCTCTTGGGCCAAAAGTGACGTGAAGCTTTTTGAACAGCGGTAAACATCTCTTTCTCCCTTATCTTCATATGTGGATTGTACAAATGTCCCATACACCTGCAATTAGACATGGCACAAAAAGTTTGTGAAGTATTTTGTCCTGGATAACATAAATATATTATTGAATAGTTTGCACTAGAAATCACACAAAAATATGCATGTATGCAATATTTTGGTCTCATCAAAGGTAGTTGTTCATCAATATACTAATGGGTAAACTAATGGCGCCCACTAATCGCCATTAATGGAAATTAGGCGCCATTAGTAGGCCTTTTCCTAGTTGGCGAGTTCACCTTATCTTGATAATTAGCTGGGCTCTTGTCATTGGTCCAAGTGGTGTGGTGGGAATGTAAAGGGGTCCATGGGGATGACCTTGGGATGCTCCGCATCACAATGGGTTAAACCATAGACACCCTCGGTGGACTTGGGTTGTAGAGTGTCTTGGCGGTTGTAGGCGTACTTTCGGTGATGGGAGGCACTCCTCCCCTCCTTGATGTTCTTCTTCAACCCAGCGTAGGAAGTTCCAAGCGTCGGTTAGTGACTTCCGTTTGGCCATCGGTTTGAGGTAACGGTGGAGAAAGTAACGATTCGAGCTTGGCGTATAGCGTCTTCAAAAGTAGCTTAAGAACTTGGCGTCTCGATCCGACACAATTGTCTTTGGCACACCATGCAACCTCAAGATTTCCTGCCAAAAGGTTTGGCAAATGTGAATCGTCTATCTTATTGCATGGGATAAAATGAGCCATTTATAGAATCAGTCCACCACAATAAATCTGAGTCCTTGCCATTTTGAGTCCTAGGCAATCCAAGCACAAAATCCATGCTAATGAATTCCCAAGGTTGGTGTGGAATGGTAAAATATGGTAAACCCGGGATTGAGATTGTGAATTAGCTTTGCAACATGAAACACCGGTTGGTGGGGCAACATCATGAAACATCTTGGGCCAAAACTAGTTCTTGGAGGCGTGGCAAAATCTTTATCAAATGTCCCATGAGTCCACCTCCATGAGCCTCTTGGTAACAAGCAAAGAAGACTGGGAATGCATAGTTTGTTAGCTCTCATAAGGTAACCATCTTTGATATAGTATCGTTCCCAAAAGTATCGTCACACTTAGCATAAGGGAGAAAGTCACATCATGCTCATATAAATCTTTGATATGATCAAATCCGACAACATTCAATTCAAGTTGAGTAAGTAACATTTTTGGGGGCAAAATTTTTGCCCAAGGGCACCACCAAAAAATTCTAAATTCCCCTTTAATGTCTTTATTCAATTGGGGTTTAATAAATTCCTCCATTTAATGGTTTATTCAAACTTGGTTTGGCCCTTTAAAAACTTAGGGTTTCTTTCATAATGGGGTAGTTAATTGACCTTTGGGGTTTCCAAAATAATGCAAAGTTGGTAAAACTTTTTACCACTAACCAATAACCTCAAATTTTCTCAAAGTTGGGCAAAGCAAGAAGGACATGAGTAAGCAAGTTTGAGCTCATTAAAAGCGGTTGATTGCAAGGTCCCCAAACAAAAGGAGCATTTTCTTACTCAAGGCATGCAGCAGCTGGCAATAGTGCTAAAATCTTTCCAAAACCGGCAAGAAACCCATAGGCCAAGAAAACTCCCACTTGTTGCAAATTGGTGGGTTGTGGCCAAAGTTTTAATTGCTTCAATTTTAGACTCATCAACATGGACACCCTTTGAAAAACAAACCAAGAAAACAAGCTTGCCAACACCAAAAGTGCACTTTTTCATGTTTGCATAGAGGCGTTCCTTCGAAGGTTTGCAAAACAACTGAACATGTTTTAGATGATCTTTGATGGATTTGATAAAAACAAGTATGTCATCGAATGACCACAACAAAAACTCCAATGAAGAGAAGCACAAAATGCATAAGGCATGAAATCCAAGGGGCTTCGATAAACCCATAGGCATAACCAACCCTAGTACAAGCCAATTTTAGTTTTAAAGCGGTTTTCCATTCATCACCTTCTTGTATGGGTTTGATAATAGCCACTTTTAAGATCAATTTTGGAGAAAATGGTGGCGCTAAGCTCATCTAGCATATCATCTAAAGGGAATGGGATTTCTATAACGGCGGTGATATTTTGATGGGTCTACAATGAACTGCGAAAACTACCATCTTGCTTGGGCACAAGTATAACGGAACGGCACAAGTGTTAAGCTTTCCCGTACATGACCGTTGTCGATGAGTTGTTGTACTTGCCGTTTCTCCTTAGGTTCTTGGGTTGGCGGTAGTGAGCCTTGTTGAAAGAGGTGCTCGGGGATGGTCGATCCTATGTTCAATGCCACGTAGAAGAGGAAGGCGGGAAGGTAGCTCATCGGGTAAGACATCCTCGAATTCCTGCAACAAGTTAGAAAACACTAGAGGAAGAGGATTAGGAGGGTTAGATTTTGCCATCTTTTGCATAGGAGAACAAAGTGGATGACACTCGATGGGTTCTCACACTTCTCTCATCTCTCTTTTTAGTGGCTAGGAGGACTAAGTTTTTCTCTCTGGGAAGGCGCTCAATTTTGGCTTGGGCTCTCACTTTCTTTTTGGTGGATCACTCTCTCCTAGGATCTCCTGATGAGTTGGATGCTTGTTTCGGGATCACTTGGCTTGGTGACATTGGTGGCCAATATTCTTTGCCTTTCATCTTGAAGCTATAGTAGTTGGTTGGTCCGTTGTGGATGACTCCATGGTCAAATTCCAAAATGGTCCCAAAGGCGGTGGCAACCGACAAGAAACGACATCACCTCCAAGGTGCCCTTGGGCCAATCTTGAAAAAACTTGCACGTTGTGATGAGGACATCAATACCATTGTTACACCCACCCCTCTGCTACATATCTTGGACCAATTACTAGAGCTGGGCTAATTAAATTATCGGTACTTTTCGTTTTTGGTAATGATTCTAATGTTCATGAGAATATGATGCCCTAAATTGGATACATTTGTTTTGCTTACAAATGAAGGCCCTAGCTTGGAGAAGGATGGACATTGGAGCAACAACAAGCATGGAGATAATGCCATGCCAAAGAGGAACAAACGGAGTTACAAGTGATGATTTCAGGACTTTGAAGCCACCATAATGGATGCATGAAGCCTTGGACGAAATATACAAGATGCTACTTCATAAATGTCGTCCGAGGCTATTCTGGGTCTTGGCCCTTATTATGGGCCAGGCCCATGTAATTTCGAAATACTTAAGTATAGGCTTTTTTAGAGTCCGTTGTGGGGGAAACAAGAGTTAGGGTTGATTTGGGACCCCTCCACAGGGCCACAAATTCCCCTCTTCCTCCATATAAAGCCCTTAGGGCACCGTTTAGACCAGGGGTTTTGTTTAGATTAAAAGTTAAGCCATAGCTGCAACCCGTGCCGTTTGTGTTCAGGACCGGACAAAGGTCCGGAAACCTTGATCAATAAAGCTTTCATCTTATATTAATTCCAGTTGCAATCTCGGTTTCTTGCTTGTTCTTCGTTTGCTGGGGAAGCAGGCCCTGTTCGGGTTGATCGTGCTCCGGGTGGTCAATAACCCTCGGAAGTTGGTTTAGCGATTGCTAAAGCGCGGCGTCTCCCGTTTAGTCGGATCGTCAAGGTGACTCCCGGCGATAGCCACCATCTCATAAACATCCGGGTTTGCCTCTATCAAGTGGTATCAGTTTCCGGGTTTGCTCGGTGAGATTTTCCGTTTTTAGTTTAGATCAGTCATTCTTCATACCTTTGTCCCGAAAAAGCCACAAAAAAAAATTAGGGTTAGTTCATCATATCCAGAACCAATCGAGCCTTTGCATAATCTTTTGGGTTTTGCTTTGTTGAATTTGCGGTTGCATTGGTGTCAATTCTTTGGTCTTAGAGTCTAGTCTTTAGAGTTTGAGTTACGGTCATAAGTTGTCACGCCGCTTTCCATCATCATCGCCTTGCCATCTACCACCATTGCTTATCAAGCTGAATCCGTATCCATATACCACCAAATCCGTATCCATAACCACCACCAATCCATATATACCACCACCATATATCACCACGCTGCCATATACCACCACCAATCCGAGTTCTTCTCATATTAGGTTTGTTTTGAGATCCATCTAGTTTCGATTCGTGTTTCCTTGCGGAGTGGGTTTGAAAAAAAAAAAAAAAAATCTGAAACCACCCTCCGTTTAGGCCCAAAATTTTCCAAAAGCGTCTTGTCAAAAAATTTCGGTATCCTATTTTTAGGTGTTTCTAAGTGGATTGAGGCGATGGTTATAGAAAGTTTTTTGCCCGTTTCAGTTTTTGGGTCCGGCGTTCAAAAAAAAATTTTTTTAAAAAATTTCGTGCCCATCCTGTCGGTTTGACACGGGAAGAGTTTTGAGACACTCGCCATTATAGTGATTTTTAAAAAAAAAAAAAAAAAAAAAAAAAAAAGGCAAAAAAAAAAAAAGCGAAAAAAAATTATTCCAGTGTGCTTTTGTTTTTCGTGCAGGCGCCGTGATTTTGTTAGTGTTCTGGCCGGTCTCTAACGGTCTAGCCTAGGACCAACCTTACCGTGTTGGCGTTTATTCAACTTTGCATCTCGAATTGATTATTGCGACCCTTTTTGCTACCATATTATAAGCCTTCCCACCCATACATCTACATCGTGGTTTGACTCTCCAAATGCTCTATCCAAGCTTTGAGAGTTTTGACTACATCGGTTTGGATCACCTTTCTTCTTGGTAAGGCGGTAATTTGAATTTGCCCGGGTTTGTGGTGTCACCACACCACCACCCCTTTAGTAGTCATGAATCATATTCTTGTGTGTTTCTATTCTGCTAACCATGGCAGGATCACAAGCCGGGAAGGTAGGAGAACATGACAAACAAAGCCTACATGATAAGTTTCAACAAATGATGAGTGGGCGGTGGGCGATGTGCTAAATAGATTTGAAGAGGCCATGGAGAAGATAGATGGCATTGAAAGGCGTTGAAACAAAGCTCGATAACAAGTTTAATGAATTGCTCGGCGGTCTACCACCACCACCACGGTGCACCTAGCACCTCTACTACAACAACATGGACTACCTCCACATCAGAAAACAGCCCTCGGGCTTTCCCGTGTCCCTCTTGGCCAAGCTGCTGGTCTTTTGTTGATATTCTGGCTCCTGCTGCGGGTGGGGAGGATGATTATGTGAGCTTACGAGGATGAGGTTGATCAACATCGAACTACGTGCAACCACCGGCACCACAACCACCGGGTCGTCCACATGCAAATAATAATGTTGGGCCCTTGGTGCAGATCATGACCATCTCCCTAAACTGAAATTGAATATTCCACCATTTGAGGGTAGATATGTTCCGATATATATCTTACTTGGGAATTAGAAACTGAACCGATTTACATGTTTACAATATCACGAGGAGAGGCGTGTTCCTCTCTGTTTGTGCTTTCACTAGCCATGTGTTTGGTGGTGGAACATTGTAGATTATATCCTGTTCCGCTACTTGGGCTGCTTTGAAAACTGCTATGCGTTTTCGTTGGGTTCCACCATATTATCAGGTGAATTACTTCAAAAATTGCAGCGCTTAAGACAAGGAAAAAATTCGGTGAAAGAATATTATCGGGAATTACAAAGCCTTGATTAGATGTGGTATTGTTGAGGAGAATGAAGCTATGCTTGCACGTTTTGGGTGGATTAAATAGAGATTCAGACCATTCTAGACTACAAGGTTATAATAATATCACTCGATTATTCCATCTTGCTTGTAAAGCTGATGAAGTGAGGATCGACAACCTTGGCGCGGACTAACTTTTCGCAGGTCGACCTTCATCATGGACACCCGTGCATCATCTACTTCCACCGTTCTACTACCGGCACCTCCGTGGCTGCCACCTCCAACGTGATAAAGCGGGCACAACCACCACTATCGCCAAGAGTACACTCTTTGGGCCAGCAGGCTCTTCTTCTTCCATGGCGTCAACAGGGCACACAAGTGATATTATTTGTGTCGTTGTAAGGGAAGAGGACATTTTGGAGAGAATGCCAATCTCGGCGTGTGATGATTGCTTACGAGGATGGTGGGTATGAGTCGCTGGTGACTATGATGAAGAGACTTTGGCTCTTATTACAATGAAGAACACGGTGGAGATGATTACGATCTGGGCCAATACATGGCTCTTTGAAGATTTTGAAGTATGAATGTTTAGTTGCTCAACGTGTTTTGAGTGTGCGGACAAAGCCGAGCAAAATCGGGTAACTTTTCCATACAAAGGGAGTTGGAAGGGCGTTCTATTAGCGTCATCATAGATGGAGGGAGCTGCAAACAAGGCTAATATTGGTGGAGGCTTTCTCTCACCACAAGACCACATCCAATCCTTACCATCCAATGGTTCAACAAGCGGCAAGGTTTAAAGGTTGTTTTGTGCATTTTAGTATCTCTACATATGCTGATTATGTTGATTGTGATGTGGTACCTATGCAAACATGTTCCTTATTACTTGGTAGACCATGGCAATTTGATAAAAATTCTGCACCATGGTAGAAACAATCAGTATACTCTTGTTCACAAGGATAAAAATATTACTTTGCTTCCTATGACTCCCGATTCCATTTTGAAAGATGATATTAATAGAGCTAATAAAGCAAAACAGGAAAAATAAGAGTGAAAATCAGATTGTGGCAAAAAATTTGAGCAACAAATGAAGCCTAATAATAAACCATCTAATGTTGCTTCGAAATTAAACTGAAAAGTGCATGTTTATTTGCCAAAATCTGATATTGATGAGCTAGATTCTAGCAAATCTGTTTGCTATGCTTTTGTGTGCAAAGGGCATTATTTTCATTCGGGCGTGCCTTCCTCTTTGCCCCTACTTCACTAACATTTTGGGGAGTTTGGCGTCTTCCCACAAGGCGTGCCACGGATTACCACCTATTGAGGATTGAGCATCAAATTGACTTAATTCGGTGCATCGCTACAACCGCCCCTTACCGGTACCAATCCGGGAGAGGCGAAGGAGATTATCGTCAAGTAGGAGCTGCTCGACAAAAGGTTATATCGCGAATCTCTTAGTCCTTGTGCTGTTCCTATTATACTAGTGCCTAAAAAGGATGGTCGTCGGGTATGTGTGTTGATTGTAGAGGCATTAATAATATTACTATTGTTATCGTCATCCTATTCCTAGGCTAGATGATATGCTTGATGAATTAGTGGCTCTACAATATTCTCCAAAGTTGATTTCGTAGTGGATACCATCAAATTCGTATGAAATTGGGAGATGAATGAAAACAGCATTTAAAACTAAGTTTGGATTATATGAGTGGTTAGTCATGCCTTTTGGGTTAAATAATGCAAGTACTTTCATGAGATTAATGAGCGGTTTTCACGTGCTTTCATTGGACGATTTGTGGTAGTTTACTTTGATGATATCTTGATTTATAGCAAATCTTTGGAAGAACATTTGGAACATTTCGTGTGTTTTTGCTCTCGTGATGGCGTTTGTTTGGTAACCGGGAAGTGCACCTTTTACCGGAGAGTATCTTTCTTGGCTATGTTGTTACTCCCAAGAATTGAAGTTGATAAAGCCAAAATTGAAGCTATTGGAGTTGGCGCGGCAAAGCGGTCACACAAGTGAGGAGTTTTCTTGGACTCCTGGTTTCTATAGGCGTTTTGGGAGACTTTAGCACCATTGCTTCTCAATGAGCTTACAAAGAAGGATGTGCCTTTTGTTTGGGGTACCTTACGGGGAAAGCCTTCACGGTATTGAAAGATAAGTTGACACATGCTCCTTTACTCCAACTTCGACTTTAATAAGACTTTTGAGCTTGAATGTGATGCTAGTGGAATTGGATTAGGAGGTGTGTTATTACAAGATGGCAAACCTGTTGCATACTTTTCGAAAAATTGAGTGGGCCTAGTCTGAACTATTCTACTTATGACAAAAAATTATATGCTCTTGTTAGGACTTTGAGACATGGCAACATTATTTTATTTGGGAATTTGTTTATACATTACGATCTGAATCTTTGAAACATATTAAAAGTCAAGCTAAACTGAATGTAGACATGCTAAATGGGTTGAATTTTTGAGACTTTCCCTTATGTCATTAAACCAAAGAAAGGAAAAAAATGTTATTTTGATCTTTTGTTTAAGCTTCTATGCTTTCACAACTTGACTTCCCAAAAATTTGGTTTTGGAACCATCAAAGAAATTGTATATGCGATTTTAAAATGGGTTTCCTAAAAAGAAGGAAGAAATTGGAAAATTTTAATGTTGGTTTTGTTTTTGGTTAACAAGGTTGCCAAATTTCTATTGTTTAGTCTTTTTTTTAGGCCATTTGGAGGAGGTTTAATTTGGGCTAAGGGGGATAAACTTGCCCTTTTTTAAAGTTCTTTTTGTTCACCCCAACATGGAAAAACTAAGTAGTCAATTCCCATTGGTTTAATTATGCCTTTGGGCCTTGTTTTGGGAAAATAATTTTTAAGAAAAAGGGGAAGGGAATTTGTTGTCTATTGAATTTGCCTTTATAATGTTCATTGATTCTTATAAATTCCCTTTTGTTTTTTGGTTTTAACCTTGTGCCAAACCTATTGTTTGGTTCCTTTCTTCCATTTTGGGAAAGGGTTAATTTTGGGGCTAAAAACTGCTTTTGATTTTAAAATGATGGAAACTAAGGAAAAACATTGGCTATAATGCTTAAACTTTTTGGAAAATAAGGTGGGAAAAATGTTGTCTTTGAAGGAAATCTTTTTGGTTTACATTTGCCCTTTGAAATTGGTTTTCCTAAATTTTTTGCCCCATTTAAATTAAAGCTAAAGCTTGAATTGGTTTTAAAATGGGTTAAAAAAAATTGGGAAATGCAAATATAAACTTCTTTGGTGGGAGAAAATTTTGGGTTTTGCCCAACTTTTTTAACATTTGCAGATTAAGGCCTTAATTTGGGTAAAGAATACCCGTCGAGGGCCATTTATTTTAAGAAAAAATGATAAGGAATAAATTACCAATTTTAACCCCACCCCTTGCCAATTTGGAACCAATTTTAATGAGCTCAGGCATTCCAAAAAATTATGGGACTTTCTTTTTGGTTAATGATTTTCTAATTTCTTGGAAATTATGATGCGCCTTAAATTATCATTTTGTTTTTTGTTCAAATGGAAAGGCCCTAAAGGCTTTTTGGGGAAAGGATGGACATTGGAGCCAACAAGCATGGAGATAATGCCATGGCAAGGGAACAAACGGAGTTACAAGTGATGATTTCAGGACTTTGAAGCCACCATAATGGATGCATGAAGCCTTGGACGAAATATACAAGATGCTACTTCATAAATGTGTCGAGGCTATTCTAAGGTCCGTCACCATTAGTGGGGCCCATGTAATTTCAAAATACAAGTATAGGCTGTTTTTTAGAGTCCGTATGTGGGGAAACAAGAGTTAGGGTTGATTTGGACCCCTCCAAGGGCCACGAAATTCCCCTCTTCCTCCAATAATTAGGGCCCCCGGGTTTTGTTTGATTAAAAGTTCCCATAGCTGCAACCCGGCGTGCTTGTTTGTTGCGACGGAAAAGGCGTCCACAGAACCCCTTGATCAATAAAGCTTTCATCTTATATTAAATATCCAGATTGCAATCTCGGTTTCTTGCTTGTTCTTCGTTTGCTCGCGGAAAGCAGGCCCTCGTGGTCAGGTTGATCGTGCTCCGGGTGGTCAATAACCCTCGGAAGTTGGTTTAGCGATTGCTAAAGCGGGCGCCTTCGTTGGTCGGATCGTCAAAATCGACTCCCCGGCGATAGCCACCATCTCATTGAAACATCGGGACACCTTTGCCTCTATCGGTATGCTCCAATTGAAAGGTTGTTGGGTAAGCATTCCCTTGGGGGAGGGTGCTTCTTCTTTACCAATTGCAGCAAAAACTCTTCACTTGCCAAGTTTGACAACTTTCCGTCGATGATGACTTCCATGGAACACCCATTGATGCGGCCTTTTGTGGAAGATGTGGCACCGTTGGTCTTGTCTTAGTGGTGTTGAGGCGTCAAGACCCGACCATGGAGAGGGACTTGAATCATTGTCACAAACAGTCGTCTTCATTTCTTGATGCGTCGATGCATGCCCGTGCTCAATGGCTTCCATTTCTTCTTCACTCATCGGTCGTATGTTCCATCATCGTTGAAGATCAAATCGTTGGGTGCATTTGGGACATGTGTCCTCGCCCACCACATGTCAAGCACTTGAATGAACTTGTCTTGGCGGTGTCGTTTTGTGGCGTAAAGATGAGGAAGACTTGGACTTGTAGGTGCTTGCGGGAGGACGAGTCGAGGCGTGCTTGTTTGGAACTTGACTTGTTGCCGGTGCTTGGTGATGCTCTAGTTGAGGTAGGAGGTTCAATCGCGGAGCTTGAGGAAGCCGGGTCTTGGGGAGTACTTGGCGTGTTGAAGTCAACTTGGACTTGTCGCTTCGGACTTGGTAAAATGAACTAGCTTCGAGAAGGTTTGAGTATGGTTGGAAGTCGGCAATCCACTTGATTGGGTGGTTGAGGCCGTTCAAGCGTGCCATTGTTTGCTTCGTCCTCCTTGACATTGGCTCGTATCATGGCAATCTCCATTTCTTGGTAGTATTCTTCCCGTCTTCGTGCCTTGTTTGGGAGTTGCAACCTTGAAGAGATCACGGGTGTAGTGTGTAGGCATGAAGCGAGCTCTGGCATCCTTCATTTTCCAAATTGTTTGGTGGTTCGCCTTTTGTATGTAAATCGCTCGATCACTTGTTCCCCCATATGGGGCGTAGTCTTGGAACTCGAGGGGCGTAGTCTTGGAACAAGAGATCATGGAATATCTTGTCCACCTTCAAGGCCCATGAGAGATACCTTCCGGGATCATTGCTTGGAGAACTTGAGCTTCCGTGGCGGAGTTCTTCATCAAGGGTTTTGATATCGCTCTTGCCGTGGAGGAAGGTTAAATCGTTCCTCGAGATGTCGCTCTTGGCGTGGAGGAGGTCTTGAAGCACTTGTTTTGGGTGGCGTTCTTATCTTGGAGGAGGACGAGGGATATCGCTTGGTTCCCTTTCATTTTTCTGTGTCTGGTGGCTTCTTCTTGTATCTCTAGGCGAAAGCTTCTTCTTGCTCACGTGCTTCCCGACGCGTTGGGCAGCGGCCCGTGTGGAATCTCGTAGTGCATCGAGGGCGGCTTGAACTTCGCCGCGGTTGTTGTTGTCGGCGCTTGACATCTTGCTCCTCTTGGTGTAGGTGCGCGTTCCTCTTGTTCTTGACGGATGGCGTCTTCGTCTTGAGGTTGTTGCCGTGGCACTTGTAGAGCATTGCTCTTGCTCCCTTGGTAGTTGCGCTTGTTGTGCGCCCTTTCCGTCTTTCGAACCGGTCTTGTAAACATTGCCATGGAATGGATTTTCTTTAATGGCGATCTTGGGGAACATTCTTGAGGACTCGAGCTCGGGGAGGACTTGTATCATAAGATGAGTAGTCCGAAAGGTCGACTTGGCGGTGGCTTGAGTGGCGTCGTCTTGTTGAAGTAGGCGAGGAAAGGCGAGGTTACCGCGATCATGTTGGAGCTCTTCCATTTTGTAGTGAACTTGCCGTCGATGTAGTCGCGGTTCCTTGCTTCCGCTTTGAGAAGCGGCGGGAGTCGATCAAAGCGTTCACCCAAGGCTTCACTTTCTTGATGGGCGCTTCGTTGCACGGTGAAGAAGTGGCCCTTGGTGGCGTGGTCGTGATCACCATCTTGCTCCCAGCGGATTCGCCGACGAACTTGGCCTATCCATCAAACCAAGTGGGGTGAGTAGCAAAGTGAAGAACAATACAAGTTACCTTTTCCAAGGATTGAGGATGTAACAAGTGTCACTCAATGTAATGCCACAATAGGAGAATTGGAACCGGGTTTGTTTCTCACACCTACAAGTAAAAACTTATGGAGTAGCTCGGTTGGGGCCGGCAAAAATTTCAAGCAAATGTTAGTCAAGATATCGATAAGGTTGAGAAGGTTCACAAAAATGCAAGTAAAGAAAATAGATCAAAGCTAATGATATCCTAGGAAACACACACGGAAGATAGATGGGATCCCACAACCAAGGGTGAGCTCAAAATGTGTGACCACGGACAATGCTCTTGTTGTATGAATGCTAGAGAGCGCTAGCTTGATTGCTCAAATGGGCGAGATAATGTGCACCAACCTATAAAAGAAGCGTGTAGTCTTCAATCCCGACTATACTATGTATATTGACCAAGATGATATGCAAAATGGCTCAATGCTTTGCTTATAAGCTCTTTGTTTCTCCTCTTTTTCTTAAAAGCGATGCGGGCATCCTTCCATCATCCCATGGACTCTACAACGATACATCAAGCCCCATTGGACCTATGACAAGAGCTAGAGCACATGCTTTGGAAACCGGTATGAAGAGGAACATCACAAAGACACTCAGGGGCATCACCAAGGGAGGAGGACCACCCCAAGGCCCCGAACCAGAAGAAGGACAAACGGCAAGGGAAGGCCAGGCGACCCCTGCGCCACAGGGACCCGTGCCCACGGACTACTCGGGGAGTTGGCTGGAGCACCCGTGCGCCGGGAATTCCCGTGCCCAAGGGACCCCGTCGCCACAGGGCCCAACACCCCGTCCCGGGCCTCCAGGATGGCGGTGAGATTAAATCTTGGCTCCTCTCCATCTCCTTGACCCCTAGGCTATATATTCCGTAAAGGGACCATGTTTAGGGTTAGCAAAGTATTAGATGAGATATTTGTGAGCTTTGCTCCTTCACCTTCCCTCTTGGAGGATCAAGACCCCTAGGGAAGAATCCTTGTGGTTCAAGACCTCCATAAGGGAAGACTATCTTCAAGCCCCCATCTCCTTTGGATTTGGGATGAACTTTGCCATTGTATCTTTCCTTTGATTGTGTTTGTGACTTTTGGATCTTGTGTTGTTACCCTAGTGGATGTGTTCGGGGAATGGTTGGAGTGATTTCTCTTTGTGTTCTTGTTGTTCTCTCCTTCTCCCCGTGAAAAGATCCCTCTTAGGGTTCTACCCTACATCATCTTGGTATCATGAGCCACGTTGATTCACATCTTGGAGTCCCTACCTTCCAGTTTCTAGCTTGATTTGTTGTTTTGCCTAATCCGAAAATCCCCACCAAAAATAGCCCCAAAATTTTTCTTGCAATTCGACAACAAACTCGTGGCGCACAAGCAAGAAAACGATGCAAGAATGGGCGAGATTCGGGCTTTGTTGGTCAACGGCCTCCTTCAACTTCTTCCTACTCAAAGGGAGCCACTCAAATCGACACTCAAGCGACACTTTCTCGGCTCAAGTACACCCTCATCGAACACTCTCTGACGAGCAGCAGCGTCAAGACATCATGCATCTCAAAACCCGCTACTCGTCAAACATTCACAAAACAATCGATGAGCAAGTTCCTCGTCCTCCACTCAAGCCAAGGCGCTTTTGCTCAACCTCAAAACGACAACGACTACGGCGCCAAGAGGAAAAACGGGCGTCTACACCAAATAGAACAAGGCGAGGCTCCTCTTTCAACAACAACAAAAAGTGCAAGATCTTGGGGAACATGCCCTTGAGAATCAAGTCGCCATCGCCAACCTGATGTGACGGAACCCTATGATGGGATCTTTCCGCGGAAGAATCCCTCGATGAACACGAAGAGCAGTGGAAGAAACGAGGGAAAACAGGGGGAAAGAGAGAGATCACTCAACCGACAAGAAAGCGATCACACAAGTGCTAGATTATCAAACACATAGAGTGGCACAAGATTCAAGGACAACAAAGGGTAGGGTACAAGGGTGGCCGTTCTTCTCCATGAGGGTCTTGAGGTCCACCCTAGGAGGGTCTTGAATCCGGCAGGGGATCTTCTCGTGAGGTCGATCTCGGGGAAGAAGTGGATGAGCAAAGGCTCTCACACGAAATATGAGCAAATCCAAAGCTAACCCTAGAAAGGATGAGGGAAGGTCTATTTATAGTCTAGGACCTCCAAGGGGTAAGTTAAGGGAAAGCAAGTACATGGGCCTCGGCCAGCCCCTTGATGAGGCTTCTAATTGTTTCATGGCGGTAGCCCTTTCGTGAAATACCGCTTTGTGGGTAATACCGCTTTCTGATAATCCGCTTATCTTGTGATGGCTAACCCGGTTCGATTCTGGAGTGTGTGGGTTTTAAAATGGCGGATGGAAGCGGTAGTACCGTTTGGCTCCCCAGTGGTACCCTTCTTTGAAAATCCGCTCCGCGGGACTCTGCGGTTCTTCCTCTTGCTCTTGGTGTCCATCTTGAGCCGTAGCTTTTCCTAGGTTGGTTCCTTGGTACCTAAGCATGCACAACATTCGGATTGAGGTAGTAGCCATGTCTCGAGAGGGTCATATGATATTTCACTAAGGAGAAAGTCACCTCGGTCTGGAGCTCGAGCTCGTGCTCTCTCATGGGTCCTTTGGAGCTTGGTGGGGGAAGGTCCATGGGGATGATCGAAGGATGCTCCATCATCTCCCCCCTTGGGAGAGATCCGACCTCGGATCAAAAGCTTCATCTCCATGGAAAGGTCGAGGTCCTTGGCGTTGAAGATGTCCACATTGTACTTGTCTCGGTATGTCGATCTTGTAAGCGTTATCGTTGTAGCGTGCTAGTACCTTGAAAGGTCCATCGGCTCGAGGAGAAGTTTGGACTTGCGTTCTTTGGGAAGCGGTCCTTGCGAAATGTAACCCACTAGATCACCAATGTTGAAGGCGATGGGTTGCTTGTTGGCGTTGAGCTTGTTTGCTTGCGTTGTACTTGGCGCTCGATGGTGTGCCTTGTTTCTTGCATCTTCTTGATGTACCTTGCTCGTTCACTTGCATCCATGTTAGTGCGCTCTTGGAAGGAAGTGGTAGAATGTCCAATGGGGACAACGGGTTGAAACCGTGAAGCGACCTCGAAGGGGACTTGGGTAGTTGAATGTCTTGCGATTTGGCGTACTCGGCGATGGGTGAATGCTTCCACTCCTTGATGTTCTTCTTGATCAAGAACAAGTAGAGTGGATAGTGTTGGGTTCGTCACCTCCGTTTGGCCGTCGGTTTGAGGATGGTATGCGAGGAGAACAAAGCTTGATTCGAGCTTGGCACATAGGGTCTTCAAAAAGTAACTCAAGAACTTGGCGTCACGATCGGGCGATTGTCTTTGATCGCCATGGAGTCGCAAGATTTCCTACAAAGAGATTTGCAACATGTGAAGCATCGTCTATCTTGTTGCAAGGAATGAAATGTGCCATTTTAGAAAATCTATCCACAACAACAAAGGCGGAATCCTTGCCATTTTGAGTCCTAGGTAAACCAAGTACAAAATCCATACTAATGTCTTCCCATGGTTGATATGGAATAGGAAGAGGCATGTAAAGACCATGAGATTGAGCTTTAGACTTAGCTGCGACATGTTAAGCATCGGTTGGTGAAGCGTGAGGCGTCTGGAACATCTTGGGCCAAAAGTAGTTGTTGGAGAGTCGGGAATGTCTTGTCGCGTCCAAAAGTGTCCCATGAGGCCGCCTCCATGAGCCTCTTGCAAAAGGAGCAAGCGAAGAAGACTCGGGAATGCAAAGTTTGTTAGCTCTCATAAGGTAACCATCCTTGATGTAATATTGTTCCCAAGGCGTGTCGTCAAACACTTAGCATAAGGAGAAGCAAAAGATGGATCATGCTCATACAAGTCTTTTATATGCTCAAAACCAATAACATTCAACTCAAGTTGAGTGACAAGCATGTTTATGCGTGAAAGCACGTCGGCAACTACATTTTCTTTACCCTTAATGTACTTGATCACATAAGGAAAAGATTCAATGAATTCACTCCATTTGGCATGGCCTTGTTCAATTTAGTTTGACCTTTGAGGTACTTAAGAGTTTCATGATCGGTATGGATGACAAACTCATGCGGTCTAAGGTAATGTTCCCAAACATGTAGCACTGCGACTAAAGCATACAATTCTTTGTCATAGATGGGGTAATTAAGTTGAGCACGGAGAGTTTTCACTAAAATAAGCAATGGCTCGTTTTTCTTGCATTAAAACTCCGCCAATTCGGTACCACTTGCATCACAATGAACCTCAAAGTTTTGTCAAAATTGGGCAAAGCAAGAATCGAGACATGAGTAAGCAAAGACTTGAGCTCATCAAAAGCGGTTGATTGCAAAGTTCCCCAAACAAAGGAGTATTCTTCTTGCTCAAAGCATGCAAAGGACAAGCAATTGTGCTAAAATCTTTCACAAGCGACGATAGAAACCCATAAGACCAAGAAAACTTGCACTTGTTGCAAATTGGTGGGTTGAGGCCAAGTTTTGATTGCTTCAATTTTAGATTCATCAACATGGACACCCTTTGAAGAAACAACAAAACCCAAGAAAACCAACGTATGACTCCAAAGTGCATTTTCTCAAATTTGCATAAAGGCTTTCCTTCGAAGAGTTTGCAACCAGATTTTACATGATTGAAGTGCTCTTTCATGGTTTTGCTAAACACAAGAATATCATCAAAGTAGACCACAACAAAGACTCCAATATAAGAATGAAGCACATGATGCATAAGGCGTACAAAAGTCAAGGAGCTTCAGAAAGACCCATAGGCATCACTAACCACTCATATAAACCAAATTTGGTTTTGAAAGCAGTTTTCCATTCATCACCCTCTTGTATGCGTGTTTGATAATAGCCACTTTTAAGATCAATTTTTGAGAAAAGTTGGCTCCACTAAGTTCATCAAGCATGTCATCTAATCGAGGAATGGGATGCCTATATCGAGCAGTAATAGCATTGATAGGTCTACAATGAACACAAGCGGAAACTTCCATCGGGCTTAGGCACAAGAATAACGGAGCGGCACAAGGGCTTAGGCTTTCCGATACATGACCGTTGTCGATGAGTTGTTGTACTTGCCGTTGAATCTCCTTGGTTTCTTCGGATTGACTCGGTATGGAGCTTTGTTTGGTAGCGGCGCTCCGGGGATGAGTCGATTCGATGCTCAATGCCTCGAAGAGGAGGTAGACCGGAGGTAGCTCATCGAGGAAAACATCTTGAAATTCTGCAAAAGATTGAAACACCAAAGGTAGCTCGTGAATGGTGTTAGTTTTGGTTCTCCATCCTTGCACACAAGGACAAAGTGCATCACACTCGATGGGTGCTCACACACTTCTCTCATCTCACTTTTGGTGGCAAATAGAATGAGGTTTTTCTCTCTAGGAAGAGTCTCTCAAATTTGGCTTGTGGCTCTCACTCACTTTTGGGTGGATCACTTTCTCACTCTTTTCTCTATGATGTGTGGCTTGCTTGTCGGCTATCACTTGACTAGGAGACATAGGTGCATGCACATACTCCTTCCCTTTCATCTTGAAGCTATAGTGATTGGTTAGCCCATTGTGGATGACACCAGGTCGGTGCCATGGTCGACCAAGAAGGAGGTGGCAAGCGGTCATTGGGACCACATCACACTCCAAAGTGTCTTCATAAGCACCAATTTTGAAGGAGACTTGGACCGTATGCTCGACTACGTATAGTCTTGGAGTCCTTAGCCATTGAACCTTGTAGGGGTGTGGGTGCTTCCTCTTGACCAAATGTAGCTTGGACCATAGTTCTTCACTTGCCAAGTTGTGGCAACTACCTCCATCGATTATGACCTTGATGGACCGTCCATTGATGCGGCTTTTGTGTGGAAGATGTGGCATCGTTGGTCTTCTTCTTGTTGATGTTGAAGAGTCAAGACCTTGGAACAACGAGGCGGGGCTCGAATCCTCATCACAAAGACTTGATCATCTTCATCTTCATTCACTTGCGGTGCATGGCCACTTGCTCAAGGGCTTCCATTTCCTCTTCACTCCTTAGAGTCATATGTGCCATCGTCGTTGAGGATCATGGTGCGCTTGTTGGTGCATTCATATGACTTGTGGCCTCGGCCGCAAGTGAAACACTTGAAGGAGCTTGTCTTGATGGTCTCATCGGTCGAGATAGAGGATGAAGCGCGCTTGAGGTTGCTTGTAGTAGGAGGAGCGACTTGAACTTGTCGATGTCTTCTTGTAACTTGATTTGTCGTCGTTTCTTGAAGGAAGCTTGGTTGGTGTAGATGTTGGAGGAGTCGTTGAAGCTTGGTTGTTGGAGAAGCCGTAGGTCTTGGATGAGTACTTAGGCGTGCCAGAAGTCATCTTGTACTTGGCGTTCGCCTTTGTAGCTTGATGTCTGAGCTCAATGAGAGATGAGTATGGTTGGAAGTCGGCTATCTTCTTGATGGGATGATTGAGTCCGTTCAAGAAAGCGTGCCATAGTTTGCTCATCATCTTCCTTGACATTGGCTCGAATCATGGCTATCTCCATCTCCTTGTAGTATTCTTCAGCGCTCTTTGTTCCTTGCTTGAGTAGTTGGAGTTTCTTGAAGAGTCGCGATTGTAGTAGGTTGGCACAAAGCGTGCTGCATGACATCCTTCATTTGAGCCCAAGTGGTGATTGGGGTTCACCTCTTGCTTGTAAATCGCTCAATGATTTGTTCCCACCATATGAGCACATAATCTTGGAACTCAAGTGATGCCATAGCGATTTTCTTTGCTTCATCGTAGTTGTGCAAGCGGAAGATTTTGTCAACCTTCAATGCCCATGAGAGGTAGTCTTGAGGTCATTGCTTCCATTGAACTTTGGCATGGTGAATTTTAGCTTGCCGTGGCGTTGCTCTTCATTGTGTTGTTGGCGATGTTGATGATGGCGTCCTTGGCGTGGAATTTACTCGTCTTCATGTTGCTCTTAGCGCGGAGGAAGACCGTGATCAACTTGCCCTTGTTGAACTTGAGGTTGAGGTGGAGCTTGGCGAGCTTGTGGAGGAGCTTGAGGAACTTGGCGTTGTACATGAGGTTGGTAGTTCCTCTCTTGGATTTCTTCTCGAAGGGCTTCCTCTTGATTGCGCCGTTCGCGATTGCGGTTGCGAAGGCTCTACTTGATTCTTGAAGGGCGTTGCGCCTCAGAGCTTGCGCTTCACGTTGTTGTTGTTGAAGGCGTTGAGCCTTGGCGTCTTGTTAAATCTTGGTGACGGCGTGCTCTTTCTTCCTCTTGTTGGCGGCGAAAGGCGTTGCGTTCTTTGGCTTGAGCAAAAGCCTCTTGGTTTGATTGAGGACGAGAACTTGATCATCAACTTGCTCTTGTGAATGCTTGTCATGTAGCGGGTTGCGAGATGCATAGCCGGTCTTGGCCTTGGACTCGTCGAAGAGTGTTCGATGAGTGTACTTGAGTCGTAGAATGTGGTTCGGAATG
>JAHIAM010011014.1:0-10660 GCA_021605205.1 Aegilops longissima
AAGGAAATGGACTGGGCTGAATGGGAACATGAGGAAGAAGGCATCGGAAGAATCGAGTCGGTGTGGCGAGTCTAGCTCTGCTCCTTTTCCGCAAGTCCATCTTCAACTCTGAAGAAAATGACCTCACCAAAAGGATGAAGATAGTGATGATCGCTCCCACCTATTGCTTCATGGCAAAGGGTGCCAGGTACTCAAATATACCTCTCGAATCTAGTGAAAATGAAGATGAAGATCTAAAGCCCGTTACTCAAAACTTGCTAAGATTGTTAAAACAACAAAGGGCTTTTGAAAAGGTTCAAAAATGCTAGATAAGAGTGATGATATGTTAGGTGAAGAAAGGATCGCATAAACCTTTGAAAATCTTGAGACTTGATCAGGTTTGACAACCCAAGGTCATCATAACCTCTCTTTCGATCATGAGAAACTTTCTTATGAATTTCTTCAAAAAAGCAAGATCTTGAGAAGCTAAGAGTGAATTATGAAATCTTGAAGGGCGCGATTCATTACTTGCTCAACAAATCAGCGCTTCCGGGAAAATTTGTTCCTCCATGCTTAAAGTGCATTGAGCTGAATCGCTAATTCTTCCCAAATGTTCAAATGCTTCAATTTTACAAATTCTTCACCTGCCTCTATCACTAATTCCTCATCCCGAGGACATTGCTAGTATCCTTGACGATCGGTGAAGGAATTGTATATAGGATTACAAAAGCCTCAAAGGGCCAGACTCTTTGTGATGTGCAGCAGATCCTCAAAGGAACCCTAGGAAAGAGGTATTGGAGAGGAAACTCAATCTTGATGGAACATATTGGAACTGCGGTATCCCAAAACCTCATGGGTTCCAAAGGGACCTCATTGATCCATCTAACTTTCTGCTTTAACGAATCTCCTCATTCTTGATGAGTCATTTGACTCAACTATAAACTGTTCAAAAACGAATGGTGAAGTATTTGCTGATATGTTGGCACTAATGCAGGAGCGGTTCCCTATGAAGAAAATTGGGTTCCCAAAATGCCTTGAAAGTCTTGGTGAATGTCCTCATGACACCAATGAAGAAAGGAACCCGGATCAAACTTTTATGGACCAAATTCTTCATATGGATCCAAGTCCTCCAGGACCAAATTCCTCCGTGGATCAAATTCCTCAAAGGATCAAAGTCCTCATATGATTATCATCGTGCTAACCTCTTTTTTGAGGGGAGAGCTAAGGGCTATGAATATGTGCATTATTCTTCAAACCAATATGTTCATAAGTCCTCGAAAATTTCTACCTTATTCATATTTACCCTAACCCCTCTTATGTGAACGAAATGGATTGGCCTCTATGCCAATTCTCATATGGTGCTTTCGAGTGATGAACTCTTTGCCACCTTAGATGTGGGTGGTGAAGAAAAAACTAACTCCGCAGGGTCATCTCGGGCGTGCTTTAAGCGTCGAAGAATTTCTTGGGGCACAAAAAATGCGAAAGGGCCGGCTAATCATGATGAAATGAACTTTCATTTCCGTCCTCTACTATTATCTGTTATCTTCATGAAATTCATCGATGAACTTGATATCATATTCTTCACGATGAAGTATATGAGATCGTAAGTTTACTAATTCATCTGCGGATGATCAACCCAAAACCCAAGTGGGTTCTCGATAGTGGATGTACAAATCACATATTTGGTGACAAGAATCTATTGATGGATGCTCCTTATCACCGTCTCATAAAAGCATATCATCTTTTCAAAGGCAAAAGTCGGTATTGGGTCTTGGTAAGGTTGCGATCTCTAGGGACATACACATGGACAAAGTCATGCTTGTTGAGTCCTTGGATACAACCTCATGTCGTCTCAATGCTTTGTGATCTTGATATGGTTGTTATCTTTGGCAATTCGTTGTGTTGTGATTATGGGTGTTCCAAAGTCTTGAAGGCTTTAGGAGAGGAGACTTGTATATTGTTGATTTCTCTGGGACCACAACCAGTGTCTACTTGCAAAAGCAGAAGGCTGGCTATGGCATCGGCGACTTAGCAGGCATGAGGAATTTGAACAGCCAAGAAGAAGCATGTCATTGGCATTGAGAATTCAAATTCCTCAAGGATCACTTGTGTGGAGCTTGTGAAGCTGGAAAAATGACCAAGGCCAAGCATCCGAAAGACTATCATGACCACTACTCGTCCTTGAATTGCTTCCATGGACCTCTTTGGTCCTAATCATTACTCAATTGTCACTAATGGCATCTCTATATGGCTTTGTTATTGTTGATGATTACTCTCGTTACAATGGGTACACATTTTACTTACAAAATGAAGTCGGAAGTCTTCAACGATTTTCCTCGAGGCTTCAACTAACTTTGGTGTGAAGATCAAAACATCGGGAGTGACAATGGGCGGTTCAAAATTCGGTCTTGATGCCTATCTTGATGAACTTGGTATTACTCATGAGTTATCCCCTATACTCCTCGGAGAATGGCGTCGTGGGCGCAAGAACGAACTCTTGTTGAGATGGCTGCACTATGCTTGATGAATACAAAACGCCTAGTCGTTTTGGATTGATCAATTGATCTGCGTGCCACATCATCAGAGTATATCTTCCAAAATTCTTCAAGAAGCTGCCTATGAACTCCTCCGACAAGAAACCCAATGTAAGTTATTTCAAAGTCTTGGCTAAATGCTGGATTAGAGATCCTCATCACAATTCTAAATTTGCAAAAGCACATGAAGGTTTATGCTTGGTTACGGAAAGGACTACCACACCTAAAGTCTTCAACATCCTTCACAAGATTGTTGACCTTTGTAGATGTGGGTTTGAAAACTAATGGCTGCAAGAGGCACACCTTGTTTAGATGAACCAGCACAGGAATCTATCAAGTTCAAAGGACGAGGATGTCATTCCTCTAAAAGAATCGTGAAGAATTCATTCCGTTACGAAACGTCGGTGATACGAAGATAATCAAGACAATGGTCTTTGAGAAAATGATCAAATTCCTCGGCGACAACCAGCTCATCCTCGCGTTGCAAAAGGTACAAGTTGACAAGATCATCGATGACATTGAAGCGCGGGTCCTCTCACGCTCAAAAGCTTCACATTTATCTAACTTTTGGGGCACTATGCTTTTGTCTCTATCAGAGCCCACTAAGGTAGATGAAGCATTTGGGAACGAGTGGATTCAGGCCATGCAAGAAGAATTACATCGTTAGCTCAACAATGTAAGGGCTGGTAAGCGTCCAGATCCTCAAAAATATCATTGGCACAAAGTGGATCTACCCAACAAGCAAGATGAAAATGGCCTTGTGGTGAGGAATAAAACGACTTGTAGCTCAAGGCTACACAGGTTGAAGGAATTGATTTGATGAAACTTTTCTGTTGCTAGACTTGAGTCTATTAATATTACTCCTATGCTAACCATCACAATATCACTTTATATCAAATGGATGTGAAAAGTGCATTCCTCAATGGTAAGCTTGAGGAAGAAGTATATGTTCTCAACCCCGGTTTGAAGATCCAAGAATCGACAAAGTCTTGGACTCAACAAGGCCTCTATGGTCTCAAACAAGCCCCGGGTGGTATGATACATTGAAGGAATTCTTCGTGAAGAATGGCTTCACCAGTTCACCGACCCTACTCTCTTTACTAAATCATATGATGGTGAACTGTTTGTGTGCCAAATATATGTTGATGATATTTCTTTGGCTTCTTACCAACGTTATAGTGATGAATTTGCCTATATGATGAGTGAAGAATATCAAATGTCTATGATGGGAGAGTTGAAATTCTTCTTAGGTCTTCAAATTTCAACAACACAATGGCATATTCATATCTGGAAATACCTCAAAGATGTCGAAGAAATTCATAAGATTGCAAAGGGTCAAAATTCCTATGCCCCGGCCATCTATGCCTTGAAAAATGGTATTGACTTGATCACGGTATACGCTCCATGATTGGTTCTCTATTGCTTTATTATAATGCTTAGTTTTGCATTTTTAAGCTACAAGAATCACACCATAAGGCTGTGAAGCATATTCTTGATATCTAGCTCACACCCAACACTAGGATTATGGTACCCCAAGGGCTCTACTTTTGATCTCATTGGATATTCGACTCGACTATCTTTGGTGATCTGTGGACAAGTCAACATCTGGTACTTGTCATTTCCTCGGCGATCTTTGTGCATTGGTCCTCGAAGAAGCATTATCCTTTCTCTTGGGAAGCTGAATACATTTTGCTGGCTGTGTTGTGCTCAATTGTGTGGATGAAGCAAACTCTCAAGGACTACGGCATCAACGTGAAGAATGTGCCTCTCTTTGTGACAATGAAGTGCCATCAAGATTGCTCACAACCAGTTCCCTGAAGACAAAGCACATTCAAATTCGTCATCATTTTCTTGTGATCATGTGTTGAACGACATCTCCATCGAGCATGTGAAAACGACTAGCGATATCTTCACTAAGCCCTTGGATGAGAAGAGATTTAGCAAGTTGCGGTGTGAGCTAAATATCTTAGAATCTTGAATGTTCTTTGAAAGGACACAATCCGACACTTATGCAAAATTGATGACTTAGATGTGCAACACATGAAAAACGTTTTCTTCAATCAATGAAGAATAACACTCTAAGTGTGAAGAAATTAATGAAGAATTTGATTCTCGGAACCCTGACAATTATCGCTGTTAAATCATCATTCTTATCGTTGGTCCCCACCACCAAAGCTTCACTATTTCCGTCGTTTTTTCTTCATTGGCAATACCTATATATATATGGGTTTATTCCTCTACATTCACTTATGGCTATTTCTTCAATCGTTTTTTTGCTAAGTGAATGTGATGGACCCTTTCTATGCTATACTCAACCCAATCTATTCACAAATTCTTCATTGCGTTCTTTTGAAACTCGTTCAAAATCTTCTTTGTGTCCTTGTCTTTGAAAAATTGAGCAACTTTAAAACTGATCTTATCCAAACTTTGGTTTGCCAAACGTTCCGCATCCCGATGCATTATTTTACTCCCCACGATCGTACGATCTCCACTACCATGCGTGGGTGACACATGCGTGAGAAGGAGAATGGTCGGGGAACCGTTAGTCCTAAATCTTGAGGGAACAGTTTTCCCCTCTAAATACCCTCTCCCATCCTCACTTCTTTACTCCTCGACCTCTCTCTCTCCTCGAGCTCCTCAAACCCTAAGCGCCCCTTCTCCATCTCCCGGTGAGGAAGAGCTTTTGCCTCGACCTGTCGCCCGTACTGCGCAGGAAATCCTCCTCCGCGCCCCTTTATGTCTTCCTCCGCCAAGTTAGGCGTGGAAGATCTGACAGAAGCTTCACATCTACAACCCCGTTTCGTGTTCTTCATTTAGGGTAATTAAAAGTTACTTTTCTTTCGTTGATCCAAATTTTACACTACAAAATCTTCAAAGGTGTTTTATTCTTCCCTCACACAAAACACCTCACTAGTTATATGCTCTTGATTGTTTCTCTAAGCAATCATTTTTCTTCAAGATTCCTCAATTGTGTGGATCCTCGATCGTACAACTCTGAACCTAAGACAAAAAATTCTTAGGAAATTCTTCAAACTCATCGGTCAAAATCCTCAAAACTTGTTCTTTTGAAAAACCTTACGAAGCATATGACCTCTCCAAATTCCTCGCAACTATACTCTGTTCACGGTACTCATGTCCCTTGAATCACTAGGTTCTCATCAACTTAACTCATTTGCGCGTTCCTCGAAGAAAAGTTGCATACTTCTTGAGAATTCGTTTGTTCAAATTCCTCTTGAAGAATATGGCGAAGGAAAAACCCGGAAAGGAGGAAAGGGCTGAGGATGACGCGTTTGAAATCCAGAAAATATATGCTGATTATTTTTGATGGCGAGTTGGCAAAGAACAAAAATCAGCGCAAGGTGCCATAAAGGTTAGCGGAGATGGGCAAGGGAATGGAGGAAACGATATGTAACTCCAAAGTACATGAAGAAATTAATCAATCCTCCATGCCCAAGATCCGGCCCTGGTCAAGAAGCCCACCGCATCAAGCGTGGTGAGGACTTTCTGAAGAATGGGCCAGCGCCAAGCCAAGTTGGCAAGACAAGCCAATGGGCGGTGAGGAAATTCAATGAGGACTCGCCCTTCTTGCCCCTGAGGCCTCTGTCAAGCCAAAAAATCTATGGCAAAGCCGCACAAAGCCAAGTGCTTCACCAACTGCCCTGGCCAAGTTCTCGAGTGCCCTCACGGCCAATTCCTCATCTCCTGCTCCCCAAAATCCTCCTCCTCCCAATCCTCGGTTCGCAAAGTCCTCGGCACATGTGCATCGCCTGCCAAAGGACTGGGCTTCTCCATTGCCTCTTGTCTCGGAAGTTCCTCGGTACCAAAGTCTTCATCTGGCCCGCTCTGCTGAAGACTAAGGCCCCTGGGCGAGGTCCTCGGCCAAGTCCCAGAAAACATTGCCTTCCAAGAGCCACCAAGATGATGAGGCTGATGATGATGAACTTGCGGAAATCATCGAACCCAAGAAAGGGCCGCTAGAGCCAAAGGCACATTGTGCCCTTCTTTGGATCGAGGAAAATCCTCGATTATATTGATCTCAAGGATCCAAACACCCCTATGGACTTTCATCGACCCTGGACAAAGTCATATCTTATTTCATTTGAAGAAATGGAAGTTTGAAAAGGCAAAGAGATCAAAAGCCAATCGAGAAGAAGTTCACGAAGAAAAGCGTTGTCAAATGACACAGGAACTTCTCAAGGTCGATGAAATTCAAGACCTCGGCAAAACGATGCTTATTATGCTGATTGGCAAGGGCCAAGGTCAGATTAAATCAACTGACAAAAGTTCACCAATGTTGCTGCCCCAGCAAACATGAAATTCCTGTTTGGAGCCTCGGCTCACCCGGGAAAAACCAACCCGTGAAATTCACTCTTGAAGAAAATGCAGTTCGGGCTGATGATCCCATTCCGCGGCGAAGAAATTGCCGGGGCATCCACTAGTGGTGCGCTGAAAAAAACAAGTCAGCAAGCGCATCGATTCTTTGAAAAATCAACCAATTCCTGGCTCCTCCTGGAACACCAACTCCAATTCTTCCATCGCCCGATGTGAAGAAGACCAAGGTCAGCAGCTGCTGGTGAAAAGCGGAAAGCATCACTGCGTCAAATTCTTGACTCGGAAAATGAAGCCAATGAATCCTTTGAAAATCCTATTGATTGTTCCAATTTCCTCAATTCCATCAAAGGACCTTGTTCCTTTTGATGAAATTATGTGATCCCAGCGGATTGAGAAAATCATTTTTCTTCGCGGCAGATTGATGAAAAATTGAAGTGGAAGCAATCCCTTCAACCCCAATCATTTCCCGCCTATGCCTCGGTTCACATTGAAGAGGCGGTGTTGAGAACTTGAAGAAGATGTGGATATTGGAAACCGGTGATGAGCGATGACTTTTGGGAAATCGGCATCAAATTCTCCCTCTTCACCCCAATCCAAGATACCTCGGTCCCTGCTCCAACGTTCAAATGGGCTCTGAAGAAACTCATCCCCTTCATCTCCATGAAGAAATTCCAGCCACTAAGCGATGAACTCTTCTTCTTTGATCCTCGGACCCGTTGAGGAACAAAAATTCCTCCTGAAGAACCGAGATTGCGATTCCGAGGTCGTGATGCAACTCGCACTCCGCCAAAGCCAAGGATCCCTTCTCAACAAAGCAAAAGTTCAAGGTGAAGACTTCTTGGGACACGTATTCTTCAGATTACAATCCATATGATTACCTTTGCATAAGGAAGGCGTTTGGACTGCCGTCAAGCCAATTTCTATTCCTCGGTGCTCTTCAACAAAGACAAAGTCTTGATCATGCTCATATTCCTCATGTGGACATGGGTCTCTGCGGGCTTGAGCGGTCCTCGGTGTTCTTCACTGGGGACGAATTTCTGCCTGACATCGTGATTGGAATGAAGAACTCATTCTTCAATTCTATCCGCTGCACATCACGGAAGCAAGCGTGAACTCATGGGTTTAGGCTGGATGTAAAATACTCACTACAAGGCACCCACTGTTGCCGTGCTCTACCCTCAGTCCTCCCTTGATGGTGCTCGTTGTATCTACAGAACGAACTTTCAAATCACTATATGCAAGTCTTGATGAAGCCTTTGAAGCCAAGGCAGGCCCCAAGAACCAAATTCCTCGTCAAGGAATTGTTTTGCCTCGGGTTCTTCGGATTCAGCGAAGACAATGAGTCCTATCAAAGGCCCCGACTCAAATGATGAAGAAGTCGTTGGCATCATGAAGAATATGCTTTTCAATATCATTCATGGCGTTCCGTCAACTTCCATGATTTCTTCATGAGGACTCGGCAAACATTGCTATGTCACCATTTGATGAAGCCTTATCCCTTGGATAATGAGATTCATCGGGACAAGGTCTTCACTCAATTACAAGGCTGATACTCGAACCACGCAGCTACTTGCCCGATTGAAGTCCTCAAGCGGACATTTACCTCGGTGATGACAAGGGCAAGGCTCTGCTTGATCGATGAGATTGTCCATTGGATGGACTTTAAGCGCATCCTACTCCACCAATGATGACTCTGCCACATGACTCGCATAAATACCTCGGTCAAGCAAAGTCCTCAAGCTGCACCGGGGTGATGGTGATCGTGAGTTACTCCTCGGTCTTCATCGGAAGGTTGATCGCAATCATAAATGGGTCAGCGTCGGTTTGGTTCAATTCTTCACAACATGACCTCTACACACAATCGGTGAAGAAAAACCCACTACCTCCATGAAACCCAAGCGCCCGGGCTGTTCTTTCAAATGTCTGATGCAAGGCGGCGACAATGGGACTCAAGGAAGAATTTGGTGTCCACCTCCTCAAAAATACAAGAAGGTCAAAGTTCCTTCCTTGGTGGCCAGCTCCTATTCTTCATCGGCACGTGAAAATGAAGACTTGGGGACACCCGGCGGCCCTACTACAACCGACCCCAACAACGGCGCTCCTTCTTCAACTTGAAATTCTTGAGGCGTTAGTCCTCGGTTTGATCCTTTTGGTCATTCGATGACAAAGGGAGAAATTTGAGTTAGTCTTCAAGCGGGTCTATATGGGCAAATTTTTGTTAAGTTACAACTCTCGTTCTTACGAAACTTTTATTGGATCGAGTTGTAATCTTAAACCCATGGTGCTTTGATACTTTTGATGCCTTTTGCCTATCTCATTAGCTCAAATTCTCTTGAGCTCGATACTCTTGATCGTTATTTTTGCTTGTTCCTCATTAATGTTATAATGCATGCTGAATTACATCAAACCATATTTCATCATGCATTTCAAATTCTTCATATATATGTCAAATCGTGGAATTACAAGAATAGGGGGAGATCTCCATGATTCAACTCTTCAAATGTGCATTGCCTCAAAAGCAAATTCCTCACTATGCACATCTTGAGGGAGTTCTTCTATATCTTGCAATCAAATTCCTCAATATCAGTATTTACACTTCATATGTTTATCCCGTTGAAAACTTAACCTATATTGTCATCAATCACCAAAGGGAGATTGTAAGTGCATCTAGTGCCCTTAGTGATTTTGGTGTATTGAAGACTTATAGGTTAAGGAACTAATTTGTAGTGTACAAGGTCTATAAGTCTATGGGGTTTGATATTTCTGAAGAAATCGACCCCTAAAATGAAGTTCTTGAAGACTTTGATATTTTGAAGACTTTGAAGACTTTGAAAGTGAAAAATTGGTGTGACCTTGAAGACTTGGTATTCATTTGAGGAACATGAAGCGTGAAGACTTTTGTTTTCGTAGTTTCATTTTTCTTTCTTGAGTCATAAAAACCGTCTGTTAAAGTTAGAAATACTAAGGAAAAATTTCCATGTGATGCTCAACTCAAAATCCTACACCTAAATCCCTTGGTGAAGCCTTTGGAAATCTCATACAGTTGTCAATTTCTTTTGTGGAGGCAAGTTCTTCGGTCGGAGAATTTTTCGGGGAGTTAGGAATGCCGTCGGATTGCCTACGTGAGAACATGATAAACGAGGAATTTGAGATTCAAATTTCCGACCGCTTTGCTTCTTGGCGGTGTCCCAAAATATCTTATCCACCTAACGGTCATATCATTGAAGGGCATTTATGTCTTATCATGTCGGGCTGCTCCCTAGGCTATAAATAGCCCCCCTACAACCACTAGCTTTGGCTGCTCAGAGAACTTGACACTTGTCATTTGGAGCAACCCATCCTCAGGGACTTTGGGAAAATCATCAGTGAGGAAAACCAAAACCAAACCCTACAAACCCAAAGTGATTGAGCATCCGAAGAGATTGATCTCGTGGATCCGGCCCTTTTACCTTTGGTGTGCTTCTTCAGAGGTTAGGCGTCATGGTCTAGACATCAAGAGGAATTGTGGATGGCCGGTGACCAAGTCTGGGTTTGGAATGCTGAAGACTTACCACAGTGATTGGGCCAGGGTGTGACCTTAGTTCAAGGAGAATCGGTGAGGACTTGGTGTCGAGCTGCTGCTCGCGGGTGTCGGGGGGCCTGGTTTTGGGTCCCCAAGCTGAGGCGTTGGAAGGTCTACCAAATCATTGTCTTCACCAACCTTCTGGTTCTATTTCCTCAACCCTTTCATTTCCTCATTCTTGTGTTGAGTGTTTGTTCATATCGTGTTTGAAACTTTGTTGAAGACTTTCTCAATTTCCTCGGTTCAATTTCTT